>CATIWM010539445.1:0-10938 GCA_949671775.1 Mallotus repandus | reverse complement strand
TAAAAACAAATAAACATGCAAATCATTCAAAAAGTGCCTAATTGAAGAAAAACTAAACAAAAGAATCATAAATGTAATTGAACTTACACCTAAACCTAATGCTTTGAGTGCTTAAAACAATGCATTTTTCACACTCATCACTTGCCAAGAAGATACTTCTAAAAGGTGTAGTCAAGTTGTCAGATGTCGAGGGAAATGAATTTATAGAGCCTGTGAATTTGGACAGAACAAAGAAGTACTATGTCGAGTCTTCAAGCAAAGTACGAAATAAAAAAAATTATGAATAAAAATAAAAACTCCTCGCTAAGTTGAAAACCCAAAAGGGCTGATTAGGTAAAAGTTAAAGGTTCCCACTAAGTCAAAAACCCAAAAAGGGCGGCTTAGGAAAAAATTATGAAAAAATAAAAAAATGAGAATAATTTCCGCTAAAATAAAAACCCGAAAAGGGTGTCTTAGGCAAAAGTAAGGGATATTTGAGAGTTACGTTCGCTATAAAACTCAAAAGAGCTAGTTAATGTCATTTGAAATTCTTATTGCCAATTGAATCAATTTTTAAGCAATTCTATATCATTTATCCCTTTTATGCTTAAGAATGAGCACATTTAAGTTAATAATGCTTGAGTATATGTATTCTTGTTGTTAGTTTATGCATTTTGAATGTGTATGTGAAATTATGATGTTGGTTTTATAAGCAATAAGCGTGATTTAACATTTTCTTATACCTTTTCATTTTAAAAGCCAAATTGCATTTCATTTCTTTTCATGCCATAGTTCATACAATAAAAGCTTACATCTTAAAAGCTTTCTAAATCTTTAAGCTAAACCTAACCTCTTGAGCTAGCTTCACCACTTCCACTTGTTTCACTGTGACCTGTTAACAAATTCTTGTACTCTTAAGTGGTTGAGAAGTCTATATTTTTATGAATATGGTGTAGCATAACTCTTCTAGGCTGTGATTAAGTGATTCCTTCAATAAAAGACTTGGTGAGTGCACCAACATTGGGGAGATAAGGCATATGAGTGGGATGTTGTTTCAATCCTTATTGTCTTGCATGCAATCCTTGAAGGATGATAGAAAGAGCATTCCCTCAATCTAGCAGGAGCTACACAGCTGTGAAAACTCCTAAAGCATACATTGAAAAAATTCTACCAAGGGCAAATCCATTGCATATCCTTGTCACCCAAACCATGAATCCAAGCCACCCAATCTTCTTTCTTGTTAAACCTCACCAAAATTCTCCTTCTCAAGAATTGATTAGGCCCATAATTGGTTGTATGATCATGGGGCATCACTACCTTCAGCTTCTCCATAAGCCAAACCGGTAAAATGTAAGTACAAAACCATATTAGAGTGTTAAATTGCAAACCAGTTATCCATAATGGAAAATTGGTTGTTGGTGCCTGAAAACTAGCTATTCATGCCTCTCAGCCTAGTTATTCTTGAGGCAAAACTGGTTGTTTAGACATGAAAACCAGTTATTCATATTTGATGCATAAAAACCCTTACTTCCAAAACCAACACACTTCCACCAAGCCGAGCATTCTTATTATCCTTAACCTTGTCTAAAACAATCAAAGGCTTAGCTAAAACCACCAAAGCAACCTGTTTTGATGTCAAATTAATCTCAATATCAATTTGACCCAAAATAGATAACACCCTTCCATCCATAAGCCCTAATGTGCTCTTATCACATTCAAGGACCAAGAATGATGCTCCCGATGATAGGAATCGGGTTGTAGGAACTATGATTAGATTATAGGTAGTGAATTAAGCCAAAAAAGAGATGAAAGAACCTAAAACAATGCAACCGTTAGCTTCACTCATGCTCATGCCAAAGAGGTGATTCATAGCATGTACAACCACTAGGACTAGATCTGGAATGGCCATCTCTTATTGAGGAGATATTTTACTACCCAAAATTGTAGAGAATTCTTCCAAAGTGGGTTAAACCTCCATTTCCCTAAACCTAAACACATAGAGAGTGGGATCCCAAAGGGTGAGAGCACCTTGGAGAAAGTTGTAGTCAAGCTTTAGATTCAATAGGAACTTGAGATGATGGAGGTTGTATCTTTTGAGGTGTAGCCAATCTTCATTTATAAGGGTGTTGATGAAAGTTTGAACAAGTGACTTTGTGTTTTTAATGCTCATTGTCGCTAGAGAATAAGTGAGCTTGAAATGTAGAGAATGCTAGGGGGCAATGAGATGGGTGCCTTCTACTTGATAATAAGATGAATTTATAGTCAAAATAAAATATTAGGGTTATCTTTTATCCTTTGGGTAAACCTTTAATGTCCTTTGGTCAATAACTAGTATGAGGGGACTAATGTAGAGGACCAAATGATAAGGTTCAACTTTATTGATTGAATGAAGATTGCATAGAGACCACATGATGACTAAGATCTTATCGACATCCTTGTCTCTACCTAGGACTAAACTGTAACATTTTGCAAAAATTTTGTTAATTTCCCTAACCTTTTATTAAGCTTAAATTATTGTTCATTACCCTTTATATTGCTTTTTAAATAATGTTTAGGGTTTTGTTATTTAATTTTTGAGAAAAATTTATAATCTCAAAGGTAAGTAGAAAGCAAATTTAACATGCTTCTCTAAATATATTTTACAAGTGCAACACGTTCAAAATAACATGCTCAAGCACTATTAGTACGAGTAGTGCAAGCAAGATAACATGTCCCTAACTAGTTATCGACATCCTGGAATCTCAGTATAGCTATAGAGATACATAAGTTTAGGATACATATAGGATAAAGTGGAATAAAAATAGAAAAGATAAGAAGTCTATCTAGTGCTGCGACTCCTTGATAACTGCTTCCTCAAATCGTGAATTTCTTGCTCATATGCTATCATCCATTGTTTCATCATCCTATTCTTAGAAAGGAGCTCCTACAGTTGAGACACAATAGGGATTAGAGTTGCATAAACATTCATACTCATATATGCATTCATACATATGGTTGTTATTTCATACTCATACATTCATACATTTATAATTATTTATTCATAGTCATATGTGCATTAATATTGTTAATTTATATGCTTATCTATTTGTACATATATACTTATGCTTACTGATGCTTTTTTATTAACATTAGACATAAGATTCTTTGCACTATATAGCCCTCGCATTAATTTCTCTATTGATGACCTTTTAACTTGCATTAAGATTAATGTGATTATTATTCCTTTATTCACCACTAACACAATTTCAAGTTGAAGTTTTAGGTATTTTACATGAGTTGTCTCAATAGGTGTAAAAGCTATAGGTTGACAATCCAGAGTGGGAAGCTCCTTATGAATCTTTGCCTCATGAGCAAAGTCAAAAACTGGGAACTCTAAGTTCACTTCTCGATTGATATCCCCAAGAATGACATCAATGTTGTGTTGATAAAAGGCTACCTTGCCCTGAGTATTAGACTCTGCTCATCCTCTTTTATGAACCAATGAACTTCAATTATAAATAAATATAAAAGAAAAAGACAAAAGAAAAAGATAAAATAATAAAATAATACCTCAGAGGTAGTGGAATGAATCCCTGAAGGGATCACGCTCGGTCCAACAGGATACACACTATCAGGTACAATATATAGCAGACGTGTCTGGATAAAGCAGACATCAGCATGCTCCTCAAAAGGCTCCAAGAACATGTCACATGGAAAGCCTACCAACAAAAGCTCTAAATCTCTACCATATAATGTCTTAGCATAAATCATGGTAGATGGTGGAAGGTAAGGTACACGTCGACTACCAGGACTAATCCACCAACTCCAAACTCATTCATCGAGGAACCAATTCCTATAAAAAGGAAAGGACCCTCGAGCAGAACTCATCTTATCCATAAAGCACCGACAAGTTTGAGTGTACTAATACTAACTCCAAATGGATCATGACATTGTTGTCAAATGAAGGTAAAAATAAATGAATAAAGATAATATTGCTAACTAAGTTTTTCTTTCTTTATAGGAACTTACATCATGAAAGTTCTACCTGTTTAAGTGACTTTTATGATGGGCCAAATCCTTAGATGCCCCCCTACGAGCACTCAAGTACCAAGCCCCTCGAGGAATGCCAAGGACATCATCATCTTCATGTTCCGTTTGAGGTGAGGGAAAGATGCCATACTCATATTCCCAAATCTATGCAAAATGAAAAAACAAAAGTCAAACATGTCAATAAAGAATAAAAAAAATAGAGCGGCAGGAAGAATAAAGGGTTTATCTTTAGAGCTCTCTAGAGAGACCACTAAGATGACTATGACCTCTACAAACCTTGTCCAACCAACCATAAAGGTGTGCAAGAGTAGCACCACCCCAGTTATAGTTGCTAATCACATCTCAATTGCATAGGATAGGTAGAAAGCATTAATCTACACTACTCTCACTATTGTAAAACACATAAGAACAAAGAAGGAAAAGAAGAAAACTTCAGGCAAGTTTATCAATGCATCGTAGATCCTCAAGTACCGAAGCACTACTCTGCCTTGATAACCGAGTGAAACAAAAGGATGACCTAATAATTGCATGATGTATCTCTTACTCTCACCATCAAGGCAAGGAGAATACAAACAACATTTGAAGGTACTTGTACTCCAGTAAATGGCAAACCAATGATTAGTGGAAATCGACTAGATCGATAGTATTCTCCCCAAAGTTGAAATGAAAGGTGTGTATGGTTTTTTGCCACCTCTCAATTAGTGCCCAAAGTCTAACTAAGTTTCCAGTTAGATGAGTTTCATGTGGGAGGATGGACATAAAGTCATCAAAGCCTATCACTGAGATCCGAGCTCAGACAGAAATTGAAAGTTCTTCATACAAAGCATAAGCTAATCCAAGGCTTCCATCATCTCTTATTAGTCCAGCTTTATCTATTTGAAACACCAAAAAATTCAGAAGTTAAACCCTAAACCAACCAATACCCAAAAGACCCAAAATTCATTAAAAAGATTATGAATAATCAATTTGGTTGTTTATTAGGCAAAATTTGCTATTCATGTTCAGAACCAGGTTAAAAACACAAGCAAAATCTAATGTTTAGGGGGCAAAACAGGTTATTCATCATTGTTGGCCAAAAATTCATCCAAACACACAAAAATCCAACCTAAAAACATCCTAAACATCAAACCTAACCTAAATCAAGTTCTGAGGTGCACAAATACTTAAATTTTCAAAGAAATTGCAAGAAAAACTAATCGAATCTAAGCAAATGTGCTTGGAGATATCATGGAGCAAAGGAGGAGCCTCTCCTTGAAGTAATTTGACTATTGGAATTGTAATCCTTCACATTTCTTAGTCAAAGGATGCACTGATTTTTGTCCGTATGCTTCTGGAGTCCTCCGTTGTGCCATCCGAAGTTGCAGTGAATTAAGAAGATTTTTAGAGTATTTTTTATAAGGTTTTATGGATAATATGGATAAGTTATGGATATGTGGATATAAATGGAAAGTTGGAGACTAAAATTATAAAAATGCCACTAAAGGTTAAAAAAGGCTCCTAACAAATCAAAATTTCACAGGTAAGTAACACTTTCCTTTTTATTGCATTATTGTATCATATTTCTTCATATTTATTCAAAATAAAATTTTTTGTTGTTTTACTTTCAAAATTTATAGTCTGTTTTAGATTATAGTATGTTTTTAACTATCTTTTCAATTTATCAAAATTTTCAAAAAGTCAATTTTCTACTGTTCATTTTAAAAGCAAATCTCCCAATGAGCGTTCCTTAATAATTAACAGTTTATTTGAAATTATAGTCTATTTTTTTACTATCTTTTTAGTTTATAAAAAATTTTAAAAAAATCAAATTTCTAATGTTTGTTTCCAAAAATAAAACATATTCCCTAATGGATTTTCTTTCTAAATCCAAAAATGGCAGTCATATTTCAAAATTACAGTATATTTTTCTACTCTAATTTTTCAAGAAACTCTGAAAAATATTAAAAACATTAAAAATCCCAGTGTTTGTTTTTAAAATGTCAAAATCATCAAACATGAATTTTCATTCTTAATTTCTTTTCCAATTTGAGGCTCCATATGACTCTCAAATTATCTAAGACTCCAAGCGACTCTCAACTAGTTCGAGACTCCAAGTGATTCTTGATTTCCTTTCGAATTTGAGACTCTATGTGACTCTCAAATTATCTAAGACTCTAAGCAATTCTCAATTTCCTTTCCAATTTGAGACTCCACACGACTCTTAAATTATTTGAGACTCCAGGCGATTCTCAACTTGTTGGAGACTCCAAGCGATTCTTGAGTTCCTTTCCAATTTGAGACTCCATACAACTCTCAAATTATCTAAGACTTAAGGCAATTATCAACTCATTTGAGACTCCAAGTGATTCTAAATTTCCTTTCCAATTTGAGACTCTATACGACTCTCAAATTATTTGAGATTCCAAGCGATTCTCAACTCATTTGAGACTCTAAGCGATTCTCGATTTCCTTTGAAGTTTGAGACTCCAGGCGATTCTCAAATTGTTTGAGACTCCAAGCTATTCTCAACTCATTTAAGACTCTAAGAAATTCTTGATTTCCTTTATAGTTTGAGAGTCCAGGCAATTCTCACCTTGTTTGAGACTCCAAGCAATTCTCATTTTTCTTTCTAATTTGAGACTCCATACGACTCTCAAAATATCTAAGACTTTGAGCGATTTTTAGTTTTCTTTGTGAGTTTGAGACTAAAGGTGACTCTCAACTTATATGGAACTCCAAGCAATTCCCAGTTGGTTTTAAAAACTTATGAAATATTCAGTATTAACCTTTGTTTTCACGTTTGAGTCCAAAGGAAGCAATGGAAAACGACAAGTAAAAATGAACTCAGGTATGATCTTTGAACTCTCGAGTTTATTTTTATGCTTTATCAGAATTTACGTGTGACAACCATGACATACAAATCATAATTCTTCTATTAAAAGTTTTGGTAAGAACATATAAATTCCTCCAAAAAAAGGGGCAAACTGTTAGGGTCATTTTTTGAAACCCTAATAACCAATGATGAAAAAGCTAAAATGTCTCATCATACAGTCAATTTGATGAAGAGAATTGAAATTCAAGTAATTCTAAAATCCACCAAACCACTAAAACCAAACACAATCACCAAATACACCATTTTAAGACCTGACAAAACCCCAATCAAACCTTAACCCTACCCCTTTGGTATTGAGAAAGAGGTTTGAGAAGAATAATCAGAAAGAAATTCACCCAAGTCGTGTCTTCGAAATGAATAAGTACAACCATATATAAGGGCTGCTTACAGTTTGTTTTATGTAGTTTTTGGACTAGTTTTGATTTCAAAAGCTTCGTTTAACCTCTAAAAGCCTTGAGAACAAAAGTCAAACTTTGGTCAATGGGACTTTTTGGTGGTCAGATAGAGCTTCTAGCGTTAAATTTTAGTATAAAATTGTCTTCTAAAATTCCAAATGTGTCGGTGGGTTCCATTTGGCAAAAAGTTAAAATTTTGACCTTCGGTGGTAAAATCGGGTCCCATAACTGTCTACCTCTCCTTGTCCTTATCCTAAAGGGACACTTGTCAAAAAAAGGTGCTTTGTAGGTAAGGAATATTCTAAATTTGAAATATACTAGGACAAGTGTCATCTCTGTAAAGGGAGAGTATATACTATTGCCTAATAACATTAATTATTCAAGGAAATTTATACTAAATGCCACTAACCTCAAATGCCTATAAATAGAAGCTTTAAGAAAAAATTTTGGGGGCTTTTGGGAGGTTGAGAGAACCACTTCCATATAGAGAAAATTTCAGCATAACAAAAAATATTATAAAATAATTCTCTCCAAAAAGCCTTAGAAATTAGGGAAATTTTTGGAAATTTAGGGGAAACTATGCCAAAATTCCTCTAGACCTAATTTATCTCTATTTTTATCTCAAATCTCTCTCAAAAATACCAAAATCAATCACCTAAATTCAAAACCTCACTACTATAAATCAATTCCACACAAACCAAGATCAAATCCAAGCCTAAACTCACAAAAATAACCTTTCCCCTTTTAAGTTTCAATCTTAATTCTCTTCAATCAATTGGTATTTTTTTGGTGAGTTCTTGCCCAAATTCTAAGGGTAAACACTTTCTAAAACATGACTCTCATTGATTCTCATTTTATTTCTAGGGTTTGGGGCATTAAAATTAAGTTTTGAAAGTAAAAGAGTGCAAAATCATATTGTTCAGACATTAACAACCGGTTTTGGCCTATGAACAACCAACCGAGTGTTTATGTGCAAAAATTGGTTGTTGGAGGCCCCAAAACTAGGTAATTAGCACTAAAACTGGCTAGACAGAAGGAAAAACTGATTCTTCATTCTTTTTCATCCAAATGACTCCGATGATGGTTTTTAGGGTACTTGCTTGAACATGATTCTAACCCTTCCCTAAGATCTTAGGATGATGGAATTGAATTATTTTTACTTATTTTTCTATTTTTAAATGACTTTACAATGATTCTAACCCTTCCCTAAGATCCTAGGATGATGGAATTGATCCTTATTCTTGCTTTGGTTTGATGATTGTGAGCAAAATCATGCTTAAATATAAAAGCTTACTCTCTAAGAAGAAGCTTTATAAGCATAAGCTATCTAACTTGTCCAAGGTATTTGAAAGCTTGAAAAATGATTTTCTAAACTTGTTGACTGATGATTATGTTTTACTAAGCATGAATATAAGATATTAAGTCAAGACATAGGTACTATTTTGAGAAATGATGTACTGGATTGACCCACTATGATAATACTACATAGATAATTATCATAAGTAATTCTCATCACAGTAATATTGCTTTAGTCCTCAGACCTTAAAATCACCATGGATTTCTACACAACTATTTTATATTTTGACACAATCTAACATTGTCTTTAATAGGATGATAAAATAGATTATTGTTGGCTATGAAATGAGTTATGTGAGGAATGTGAGTGATTAAGAGAGAATTTGTCCCTTATTTAAATCTGAGTAAGATATCTATGGGCCCTTTAATAAGATAGATTGAGAAAAAAGCATGGCCATGCTAAATTGAATTAATAAGGAGTTATCATTCTTTGTCTACTTCGAATCAAGAAATAATATGATTGAATTGTATAAGGATAATAGAAGATCTGTCTTATATTCAATCAAGATATCGCATGATAAAGGGACTACAATATTCACTGTGAATTAGGTTATGTCAGAATATCGACCTTCACATAACTTAAGTAATCACAATATCTTGCTAGAGACCACTTATGACTTATAGGCCTAAATTGGGATTTCAAGCCCACCACCAATGTCATGCGAACCTACAGGGTCAAACACTTAGAATAGGCCCAAATAAACATGGGTTTACCAAGCCCATTAAAACTCTATCAAAATGAATAGATAAATTTATGGATTGTGTGTGTATATATATATATATTTAAGGTAATAGTTAGCTTAAATAAATAAGAAAATGTTTTTATTTTGATTTTTGAGTTAAATCAGAAATTGAAAAAGGTGAAATATACCAAACATGTTTTGGCAAGTGAGAAATTACCAAAATTCATTTTAGTAAGTGAAACCCTAATTGAGAGGTCTATAAATATATAATATTCTCTAGGGTTTCATATAATTGTTCATTTTGCCACCAAAATTTGTTTTCTCTACCTTTAGAAAACTAAACACAGAATTCTTGAGTTGCGAGACATTCAAGGAAAAGGTGCTAGCACACATTCATTTTGATCAAAAGTTGTTCATGTGGATAATAGTAGAGGACGTATCCATTTAAAGATGTCATAATCCAATGAAAGAGAATGAAAAACTCGAGGTAGAGTGTCACCGGTGTCAACCCACTCTCTCCCTTCCAACAATCTAGCCCGTTCTTTGCATCTATGGTAAGGGTTTTGGAAACCCTAAAACAATGAATTAATCGAATTACATGGATCCTTGTTTGCATTTGTAATAAAATTTTATTTTCTACTATATTTTATGATCATGAAACCCTACATTATATAGAAGTATATAGAGAATTGAATAGTGATATAGCACAAATATGCATAATTATTTAGGAGTATTTTAGTAATTATGTTGTTTGTTTTGCTTGTGATCTTGTGTTTTTATGTTCTTAGCATGTGATTTCTATCTACCAAATGTGTTTTAGGTTTGTTTGTATGTTTTGATGTATTTTTAGGCCCAATGATCATTGGAAAAGGCTTGGAATTGGTTAAAACAAGTTGGAAAGAAAAAAGACTCATTTTTGGAAGATTTAAGACTGTCACGAGTCATTACACATGGGATGAGTTGTTACGGAGAGCTTCTGTAACGAGTCGACACCCTGGAATGACTCGGCACAGGAACAAAAGGGCCTAAAAGATTCTAGATTGAGCAATTTTCATATTTCGGTCATAAATTCCTTTACAGACATCCAAAAGAGGTGATTCAAGTTGTGGTGGAAAGAAGACTCAAAGATATAGAACTTTAAAGAAGGGAATTTCTAGAGATAAAGTCATTTAGATAGACAAAAATTCCCTGAAAGTTATGTATTTTGTATAGGGTTGTAACCCTTCATGTTAAAAGGTGCCTTTCTATTTTGTAACTTCTTGTAACCACCTCTAAGGCCTATATATATGGGTCATTAGAGCCATGTGCCAGATATGGAGATATAGAGAGACAATATACAGACATTTTTAGATTGATTTATACAAGGGAGATCATTTTCGGCTAGAAGATAATAAAAGGGGTTTTATTAACTCAATCTCTTCTCTTCTATATTGTTTTTGATTGTCTCTTGATATAATTAACCATGTGTATTGGCTAAGTATTTTGAGGAATTGCAATGTTGATTGAATAAGGATTACATATTCATGCTTGATTGTTTGATTTGAATTCAATTAGTACAAAATATTGTTATGTATGCTTGATCACCATATGTAACTTGTAAATCGGTTTATTTGCAACGAGAGTT
>CATIWM010539426.1:0-28263 GCA_949671775.1 Mallotus repandus | reverse complement strand
CTCTTTGACAAAATCAGTTTGGTGGCTTACTTTCAACATATAAGTATCAAATAGTTTATATATATATATTTTTTTATATTTTAGTATCATTCTAATTAATGTTTGATATTAAATTTCAATGATAAATTTATTTTATATATCATTTGTGATCAATCTAACCAATTGATTATTTTTAAAAATATTGTAAATTTATTTTTAAAATTATTTCTTTTTATTCATAATAAAATTAAAAATACATCTAATTAAACTTGATTTGTTGTGAGTTTATTTCAATGAGTTGAATGATATATAACTCATTATATAATTTTAGTATTAAAAATTAATATAATTTTAACGTTAAAACGTATATTTTAAACAATATTTGTTAAAATGGTCGTAAAATATATATATATAAAATATGAACTACAAAGTATTTAAATGTAAAAATCTCTATCCTTATAGGGTTGAGCATGGGTTCTAGGGAACCCGAACTGTCTAGAAAAATCAAATAAATAATCTCTAGAACTAAAAATCTCCTTTAATCGTTTGACTTTCTCTGAACAGAATTGTCTCGAAAATTTTTATTGGGTCGGGTCTGGATAATTTGAATTCTCCAAACCGAGATCCGTCCCCAATAGTTCTGAATTATACAAAATCAAAGAACCAATTACTAGAACTGATAATTTAATAGAATTAGAGTGAATATATATATATATATATTATGTTCAATTTATTAATATTAGACCTACTAATTTTGCATGTAATCTAAAATAATATCATTTTAATTGTTTGAAATAAAAAATTTCACTCATCAATCAAATTATTTTAAATTACAAAAAATAAATATTAAATTAGTAAATATCATATTTTACAATATTATAATATAATTTATTGAAAAATTTAAATTCACCTTCAATAATAAAATTGTAATATCATATATTTTTTAATAGCTATGATGTTGTTATTATTGTCTTATGATATATATTATTTATATAATTTTTTTATAAAAATATAATAATTGTATACTATATTAAAGTGTATTATAAAAATTTTAATAATAATAATAATAATAATAATAATAATTGTAGACAACGGGGTTCAACGCGAGCCCAAGTGGCAACCTCGGCACTATGTGGGTTCAGGGTCTGCTAGGAAAAACAATATGGACTTTAAGTTCAAATTGGAGGTGGAGTCGCCACCCGAATAAAACTCGAGACACACTTTACAACAATTAGATTTCACAGAGGGCCCCAGCAGCAGTCCTCAGAGATTGGGTTTGAAAACTGGGTATGAGCTTTTGGAATACCCACCTAGCCTTGCAATTGGCCTCCGTTTGTGTTTTGTATTTTATTATCTTTAATTATTTAATTATTTCTTTATTTACATGCAAATTGCAATTGCCTTCAATCAATTGTCAGATTTTATAATTTATTCTAAATTTGCACATTAGTCCAATTGCATACAAATTAAGTATGGTTTACAGCGTTAATCACAAATAATACAAGATATTCATAAAAATAAAGACAGATAAATAAAATAAGTGTACACACAAAAAAATAGGGGAGGAGAAATGATTACAACCC
Organism: Mallotus repandus; assembly: GCA_949671775.1. NCBI lineage: Eukaryota > Viridiplantae > Streptophyta > Magnoliopsida > Malpighiales > Euphorbiaceae > Mallotus > Mallotus repandus. Next base: position 26,701 of record CATIWM010539426.1, on the reverse strand, counting down.
TTTTATCACACAATTAAAATAAAGTAAAATAAAATAAAATAAGTAAATGCACATACAAAGAAGTGAAGGGAGGAGAAATTATTACAACCCTTTAAACATGCAAAAATAATAAAATAAACAAAAATAAATTAATTGCGGAATAAATAAAAATTCTAAGAATTTATAGGGATAAATATTTGATGATTAAAAATAATCTTAGTAATTCCTGCAATAAACAAAATATTATTCTCCCACAAATATATAAAATCCTACAAAAGAAAACCACAAAGTTAATTCATAAATCAACTAAATATAATAAAGACAATAAACAATATAAATATTTAAAATGGTTGCATAAAAAAGCTGAAATACAAAAATACATAAAAATATAAATTACAAAGATGAATATGTAAGATAATAAATTAACATGAATCTAATAATTAAATAACCAAATTAATATGATAAAAATTAAAATGATAAACATACACACTTAAATTTTTAATAGAAGTCAAAATCAAATATGCTTCAAAATAAAAGGAATAATCCCACATAAATAAACCGAATCAAATCGAATCGAACTGAATCAAACTAAACCTAATAGAAACGAACCAAACCAAACTGAGTCGATTCAATTTTCTTCAGTTTAGTTTTGTCGATTGGAAAATACAACTAAACATATAAAAACAGAAAATAAACATGCAAAAAAATAAAAAAATTTAAATCCAGAAATTACATAAAAAATAAAATGAACTATCAAAAAAATAAAAAATGGAAAAAAAAAGACACTAGGTGTCGCCTTTGCACATAGAGGTGACACTATGTCTCCTTAGAGCAAATAGGCGACGAAAAAAATAATGGGCTGGACTCAATGAACAATGAATTTTCCACGTGTCAAGCAATGATTGGGCAAAACTTATACAAATTTTCAACAGTAACTATAAAGATTTAACTTCAATCATGTAAAATTTTAACCATCAGACCAAATAAAAAAAAAACAGAATATACGAGTACATTCCTCTCGTCCTTCTAGTCAAAATTGTTAAAACAGAAAATGATTCGGAACTAAAAAAATAATTATATGAATAGTGTCAAGGTGACACTATTCATTATAAACCTAGAAACTACAAAGATTTATATAATTGAAAACTTACAATTATGTTTAAAAATTCATAAAATCACATTGAAGAATAAAAGAATAATAATTATATTCATACTGTTTTAAAACGGTTTCAAGCTCCTAACTATGGCCCTCAGAGGTGGATTTTTGGTTGAAAGCGGACTGAATGTAAGAATCCTTTCACCTCAAGAACAGACCTTCAAGCTGAGAACTCCCCTCTCCAAACATCCCTTATTCTTTTTTTTTTTTTGTATTTTATTTTTTTCTCTCCAGGACCTGAAATCCCCTCTCTACAGCTCTCCCCTTTTTTTTTCTTCAGCACTCCCCTTTTTTTTTTCTTCAGCTCCTTCTCATTATCTATACCACCCCCACGCCTCACCCCCCCCCCCCCCTTTTTTTTATCCTTTTCATACTTATTTTCCATCAATTGCTTCTCATTTTTCTCTGGGTTTTTCTCCCAAAAATCCTTAAAAGTCTATGCTTTTCCTCCCTTTTCAAAAAGACAGAGTAATGCATCAATAGTTGGCATTAATTGCCTGCAATTTTTTTTTTCTGGGGAACAGGACCTGGATATGGGCCAGTGGGCCTAGTGGGCTCTTTGGGTTTGTTGGGCCTAGGGCCAAAGACACATTTTGATGGGTTCTCTTGGGCTTATGGTCCATTTTTGAGAGTTTCAGACTGTTCTTTGCATTCAGTGTTCTTATTATCTTATTATTGGGTTTCCGTTGCGGACCAATCAAACCGAGCGTCTACAGTTTGCCCCCCTGTTATGGGTTGATCAAACCGGGTGTCTACACATATTACCAGCAACCACAAGCCTTTTTACTAATTTATGGTAAAAACTTAAAAAATTTTATCAATTTGTAGTACGTTTAGAAAAAAGATATCTATTTTGTGGTGAAATAAAAAAAATTACCAATTTATGGTGATTTTTGCTGAGGTAGCATCTAAGGTCAACTCGCATGTCACCTCAGCAAAAATCAACATAAGTTGGTAATTTCTTTTCATTCCACCACAAAATAAGATTTTTTTTTTAAAAAATATATCATAAATTGCTAAATTTTTTAAATTTTTGCCATAAATTGGTAAAAAACCCAGCAGCCACATGTAGGATTGAAAAATTATTCTTGTATAAGTAACATATTAAATTTAAACTATAATATATATAATCATATTAAAATTTTTTAAATTAAACTAAATTAATTAAAAATTACCGAATACTAATAATATAATTGAAAAAATTAATTTATTGACATATTAATTTTTCTGCATGTGAGATGTCCTACACATAATGTGGGAAAAAGATCAGTTTACTTTTCGCTAAAGATGCGAAAAAGGGAGGAATCCACTTCACTCTGCAGCATCTATAGGCTATCTTGAAGGTGTCAAATTCTTACTAGAACAATTTTGTGGTGCTGCCTATCATAGAAATAGAAAATGGTCACTTCCCAATTCACATAGCATCATATAAAGGTCATATTGACATTATTCAGGAGATTCTTCGCCAGTTTCCTGATTCAAGGGAGCTCCTCAATCGGCATGGTCAAAATATACTTCATGTTGCAGCCATGAAAGGGAACACTCATGTGGTTGAGTTTGTAATGAAAAGACCATCACTTGGTAGGCTTGTAAATGAGAGGGATATTGATGGGAACACATCTTTGCACTTGGCTACCAGTAACATGCATCCAAAGATCGTGAGCTGTCTTGCTGACGATAAGAGAGTCAATCTGAAGATAAAGAATAAGGAAGGATTTACAGCACATGATATTGCTAATTTGAACATGGAGGTGATGGCATCATCTCGGAAGGTTAGTGGATTATATTCTTGACTTGAATCACTCATCTTACAAGCCTAATAAATCTAAAACTTTATGTGGTTGACATTTTTGTATCAGGATCATTTAGACACTTAAACTTGCTAAAAATAAAACTCATCAACACTTTTTGCACCATTTGAAGTGTTTTAATGGTTTTTTTTTATGCACTTGAACTTACTAAAAAGAAAACTCATCAACATAATTTTGTACCAGTTTAAGTGTTTTAATGGTTTTTTTTTATAAGACGAAATGAAATTATTTAAACACTTTAATTAAATGCAAAATGTTTATAAGTAATATTTTAAGCATTGAGGTGTTATGAATTATGATGGTCGAATTGTAAGTTAAATGGGTAAATTGGTCCATAATGTATCAAGCCTAAGAGGCTGCAGATGTATTAAATCTCTTACATAATGTACAAAATTTTCGATATTGTTAACACATTATATCCTAAATATTTTATATTTAATCAGTGAAAATATTGTAAATACATTTGAAATAAATAAAAACTTTTCCTGGAAATTTTGCAGCAATTAACATGGCTAGCCGTGATGCATGCTTTTGCTCAACGATCACAAGTAAAGTTCTTCAAAAATTTAATGCAATTAGAAGGGGAAGCCAAACTGGAAAATCAAAGAGACATGGCAACTATAATATTGTTGGTATCAACATTTATAGCAACAGTAACGTTTTCAGGTGGCTTTACAATCCCAGGTGGAGAACAATTCTGGTCCAAATCAAGGGATAGCAACAATGGTAATGAAAAAAAAAAAAAAAGTTTCATGTTTTTGTCATAAGCAAACACCATGGCATTGTACACCTCAAACATGTTTGCTCTTACACTCATCTGGGCACAATCAGGTGATGTTTGTTTAGTACCATTTGCACTCAAATTGGCATTACCATTACTTGGTTCTGCACTTTTACCTTTAAATTTCAAATCAATTAGGTATTATTTTAAACTAGAGAGCCTTCCACCAGTACTTTACAGCTCATGTACACAACAGTAAACCAAAGAAACAGATTGGTGTCCAAAAGCTGTGTACTCTCTATTTAGAACTACTTTTCATAATAAACAACCATCCAGATAAAAGTGTAGAGATCTGGTTGCATGATTATGAACATTACTGCTTTATAGTGCAAAGGGCTGTGATCAACTCATAATTAGAAACTCAATATTGATTAGCAATTAGCTTAATTTATTCATATCATGATGGAAACAATATGATATCTATGATAGAGTGATACTACACTAAAGTTAAGACCAATATGAACTATAATAAGCATAATTAAGGCCAAATCGCTGACTTACTTCAGTTCGTGGATCAAGAATAGACTGATGCAATAAATAGGCAACTATAGACAAGCCCCCAACACCCAAAGGGATGTGCAAATTGAACATATACATAGCCATAATGCTCCATATACTTCCCCTTTCCCATGGAATATTTTATGAAAGCACTGAAAATCCCTGCTCAATTTTTACCCAAAAATCAACAACAACAAAGGGGTAACAAAATAAAATAAAATAAAAGCTTCCCCGTCAAGGTAAATCAGATTTAGATTACAAAGATTGCAGCTTTTTAGCTAAAACAAGACAATTAGTTGAATTGAGAATGAAAGGTAACCAATTAAGGAACAGAAGAAGTAAGTATATATGTATACCTCAGTATGGTTGTTATCAGCAATCTTGTTCTTCATGCAATAACAAGGTAGAGAACATTTGAAGCTAAGATTGGACTTGGGTATGGAGGAGCAATTGAGAAGATTTGGATATAGAATTTGCTGTTGACCCGGAGTTTGGCGGGCAGAGCACCCGCTGTAGCTTGAAGCGCCAGTGCATCCATCTATATTGTGATCACCAAATTGACACTGTTCATCTACAGTGTCATCTGTGCCCCCTCAATTTTGCAGTAATTTCAATTCTGCCACGCCTGAACAGAAATATTATTAAAAAACGGCGTGCTTAAATGTCAATTTAAATTACACCTTCCCACGGCTAACCCTAGACATTGCAGCCGCCTCCCATTTTTGCTCTCCCACCTCCCCTTCTTCTTCCTTTGATCTGCGATGCTTTTTGACTAACCCTAGCGCAAATTAACCCCTCTCTCTCTCTCTCTCTCTCTTTCTATTGCAATCCTACGTCGCTTTCAATCTCTGCAACCATCAAATTTTCCTCTTGCTCGCCTTCGTCTGTTCTTATATGTTTGTGCAGATACGAAGAGGTGGCTTAAGTGCTAATAAAGCCGTTGGTTGGGAAGAGGAGGGTGATACTGCTCCTTTTCCTGAAAAGGTATTCTTTTTTTTTTTTTTTTTTTTAATTTTGATTTTTTTTTTTTAAATTTTAGCTGACTTAGGTTTTATTATTACATGAAGTATTCCTCATTGATGGCACTTCTTTTTTAGTTTTAGTCAATTGGATTTTCCTTACTATGGTTATTTAGTTAAAAAAAAAATGAATACATTTATATTGAAACATAAAAATGTTTATGTATTTAGGTATTACAAAATGTTTAGATAGTTAGTTAAAAATAATAATAATGTACTTAGTTAGGGAATTATTTTTTTTATTTTGTTACAGAATTTTTTTTTTTTCATTTTGTTAGTGAATCTTTTTATTTATTGTCTTATATTATTTTCATTTTATTTTTGAAGAGGTGAATTATAAACAATACTTATGATATCTCTTCCCACACAAAAATTAAAGAGTTCATTAACACGCTAATATTTTTATTGGTTGAAATAATTTTTAAAAATAATTACTATAATTTAATTATAATAATATAAATATTGAATATAAATAAATAATAAATGCTTATGTATCCAACAATAAATAAAAAATTTATTTTTAAAAATTTCAAGACAAATCATTGTAATTATAGTTATTAAATGAAAAAGAAAATCCTTTTACTTCTGCTACTATTTCTGCATCTTCAGGGCATCTCATTCACAAGAAGTTTCTAGCTGAGATTAATTTGTAACAAGTATAGGATTAGCAAATTACTAACAAGGTAGAGAACATTTGAAGGTAAGATTGGACTTGGGTATGGAGAAGCAATTGAGAAGATTTGGATATAGAATTTGCTGCTTCTTGAAATTTATCCGGAATTTGGCGGGTAGAGCACCCGCTGTGGCTTGAAGCGCCGGTGGCATTTTCTTACATAATATAAGAAATAAAATATATATCTATAATATATATAAATGTACGAAGTTGGACATGTAAAATTACAAAAAAATTTCACTAATTATATTATAAAAATTAGACAATTTAGTTATTTCTGAATAAAAGTAAAATTAAATTAATTAAAATATAATTTTAATTTGATTAAAAGTCTATTTTCTATTTTAATTAGATTAACTTTTATTTTATCTTTAACAAAATTGAATTAACAAAAATATATTTTTAATTTATTAAATTAATAAGTAAATAATTAAAATTAAAATTAATAAATTTTATGAAGATAGGAAAAGTATATAATTTATTTCAAAATTAGATATTTTTATAAATTAAATATTAATATTAATAAATAAAAGATAGAGTATATAATTTGTTTGAAAGTATATTTTTTATAAGAAAAGTAGTATATTTATCGTTTTTAGATATTTTTATAAAATTTAACAAAAAAATTAAAATTAAAATAATTAATATTTGAACTTAAAAATTACATTAAATTAATTTTTGTGTAAATAAGAGTATTAATATTAAAAATATTGAAGAAATAAAGTGTCATAATTCAAATAAAAAATTTACTAAAATTGTAATAAATTATAAGTTTAATGGGGTTGTAATATTTAAATTGTTATATAAAGAAAAAATAATTTTTAATATTTTTAAATTTTTGAATAAGAAATAAAAAATAATTTTTTATTATCTTATGATTAATTTTGACCATAATATTTTTTTTATATGAAATTAATTTTACAGTTGAGAAAAATTAATTATAAAAAATATTAAAGTAATATCTTATAATTATTTAAATAAATAATTTATAAAAATTATAATGAATTATAACTATTTTAAGTTAATATCAAATTGCTATATAAATAAATAATACTGTTATTATTTTTAAAATTTTTATTTAATTATAATATATTTAATTATTTATTTAATATATATCACGAGTCAAATAATTTTTTTTCACGTGTGAAACATGTGGTTGTTCACTAGTATATATATATAGAAAAAATATAACTCCTCGTTTATTTTATATTTTTTTGAATATATAGAAAATTAATATAAAATTCCCTCTTTCGTTTCATATCTTTTAGATTTTTTGTATACATAAAAAAAAAGTAATACATTTATTTTTTGTAAAATATATATATAAGATTAATAGAATTCTTTTACTGACAACACCATTTAAAAAGCAATTGTGATTTGCTTAATGCCAATTAACAACACATATTTTTATATAATTTTTCTTAAAAAAAATTAAATTTAAAATTTTTGTATACTTTTAAACAAAAATGTAAATTTATGATGGTGATTGGAGTTGTTGGTTAGTAAAATTAAAAGCAGAATGAAGGGGTATCATTTTGATTTGTTATAAAAGTCTAGGTGTATGAATTTTTGTTAGATGACTATCATGTTATTAGTTGTACTCCTTTTAATTACCATAATAATGAATTATTCCAAAATAGTTATATCTAAAATCAAATTATATAGATGATTGTTAAAGAAAAATTATATAGATTGCTTCAAAGAAATTATATAGATTTATTAAAAAACTTGATATAGATCAATTTATATTCATTAGTTTAATATTTTAAATATCTAATAGCTATATATCAAAAGTATTTTTAAATTTTCTTTTAATTTTTTTTAAATATGTATATTGCTATAATAATAATAATAATAATAATAATAATATATTTTAAAAAATCATAATTTATTACACTGTCAGAATTGATTTTTATTCATAACAAACCTATTTAAGATTAAATTTTTTTAATGATTATATATATATATATATAGTAAAATTAATGAAATATACACATAAAATCATTGATTATTAGCATATAGGACCGTCACTTCAATTAAATAAAAATACAAAACAATAAACCAATTAAAATATGCATCTTATTATATTATAAAGAAAGAAAACAAATGCACCAATTTATAAATATAATGCTAGAAAGAAAACAAATGCACCAATTTATAAAGAAAGAAAACAAATGCACCAATTTCAGCTACCAGCGATTTTCTGTTCATATCGTTGAATTATACAAAATATATGCATACAAATAAGAAAAAAAAAAAATACACATTTTTCACAAAATCATAACACTTTATAATGACGAACGAACTCATATAACCCATATATAAACATATGTCTATAGCTCTCAAAGATGAAGTGTGTGCATGTGACACCTAACCCCATAAGCATCCCTATATGGAATGTTACCTTCGAACATCTACTAGGGAAGCTTATAGGATAAGGTGGCACTCGTAGAATTAGTACTTGAATATCAAAGCTTTATACAAATAGCCTAATGGTCGAATATAGTGGAACAATTAACTGCAGGGACGGTTAACTTAATTTAGTTTAAATTAATATTCTAAACATAATGAAACTCAACTTATGCATTAAGTTGGATTCTATTATTATAGCTTCCAAACTTAGTATAAATATCACATCTCTAAATAAGCAGTATGGGTAAAGATTTTTGCACTTTTATTTTTAATAATTGTACTTTATTTTAATTTTATTAACAATTTAAATGACTTACTTACCCTTAATTTCTAATGATTATATACCTTTCACAATAATTAATATTAACTTAAGAAATTTTTTTTTTTGAATGAAACTTAAGAAATTATTTAATTATTCATACATAATACAAATCTAATAATTTTAATACAAATAATTTACTTTGATTTAATAGTTTTTATATATAAATCACTCATGATTATTTATAATTTTATTAATTTATTATGTTATTTTATTGTGTGTTCAACTTAATTATATTGTTAAAATTTTATTAAAATAGTTTTATTTATTTTCTTATTTAATTATGCAATATGTATTTTACTGTTTAATTCTTTATTACTTTTAAGTGTTTATACAAATGATATTTACATTTTCTTTAAAAATCAACAATGAATTTAATTTTAATTTTCTTCATTCAATTTTTATAAAATAAAAATGATAGTACATAATGCAAAAACTATTATATTTATTGACAAAATTCATATAAAATAAAATAACTATAAAAATACTTTATCAATTTATATCAACTTAATTGGTTCTATTTTTTAAAAAAATTAATACATATAATGTATATGAAAATAAAATTTTATATTAATTTTTTCAATACATATAATATTTTCAATATTATAGATGTAAAGCTTTTTTGGCATTTCATCTCTGATTTTGGATCCCACATTGCTAACTTAGAACATGTGTGTGTAGCATATGTATCATTTCGCATCTAACAAAATTGCCATAATTTTGTTAGATATCGTGTGACATCACTATGCTCTGTGTGTGTATTTTAGGTTATTAAATTCTCGAAAAAAAAAGAATTGATTGAAAAAATCAAAATTAAATTTACCATCGATTTTTTTTAAAATATAACTATCATTTATATAAACACTTAAAAGCATTAAAGAATTAAAAACTAAAAATGGATATTGCATAATTAAATTAGCAAATAAATATAACTATTTTTAAAATTCTAACAAAACACAAAATAAAATAACATAACTAGTTAATAAAGTTATAAATAATTCTCAGTGATTATAATATAAAATTATTAAATCAAAATAAAGTATTTCTATTGAAGTTATTAGATTTTTATCTATATGAATTACATAATTTTTTGAGTTAATATCAATAGTAAAAGGTATATAATTATTTTAAATTAACAATAGTTAAGTCATTAAAACAATTAATAAATTCAAAGTGGAGTACAATTATCAAGAGAAAGAATGTAAAAATCCTCACCCAAGCAATATATATGTATATAATTCAGAATATTAAGGGTAATTGCAGGAAACTACCATTTATTCTTAAACTATTCACAACACATTATACATCCCTGGATAGGTAGAGTACTGATTACAACCCAAATATTTACAATTAATTACACTAAAATAAAAGGTTGTAATCAACTACAAACAAGTAACCCTATTCTCCACTGTTAAATAAACATCATAGGGTTACACGGTCAATAGAACGAAAAGAGGTAATTTTAGATCACCATCAACACTAGTTAAGGATTAGAGAAACACGGACATCGAAGGCAGTCTCGTAGATCACAAGAACCACTGTAATAATAAGATCTCCATGATTCTCTCTCATAGTCAGTAAGCAAAAGGGTACAGATGTAGGTTCTACCTGCACCTTCTAATCTAGTACTGTATCAACAGAGTGCCCTAGGGAGTACTTAATAGTTGTCTCATCTTCTTGCACTTCTTGGCCCATAACCATATAATCACACGACCTCTTTGCAACTCGTATAAGTATATATTTATGCAATTAATTCTAACTAGTTGTAATACAATCAACCTGAAAAAGAAAAACAGTGAGGTGTGAGTACTTTCAAAGAAAATACCTAGTGAGTGAACATAGCAAACAAAAAGTGGAATCACAGTATGAACAAGTCGATAAATTAAAAAAGAATTACATTTATTAAATAACTAAATAAAATATTGAATATTCATATTATTCAAAATTTAATTATTATCTAAGACATTAGAATTTTAATTAATGGCTATTTATCATTCTTGCTAGTTTTATTAAGAATCTAATAAAATTATTAACCACCCATTTCAAAATGTGTTCCAAGGGTAATTACTAGGTTAATATAACTCAAACATTAACCTTTAAGCATAATGTTAATAAACATTAAGGCTAAATTCTTAATTTAAACAAGTCTTGTAATTAATAAAAGTAGCGAGCACAAATTCACATGTACAAGTGGATATCGGGTACTATAAGCACATCGAAGGTCCAATAGATATGTATGCATACAGTTAACCACTCTGGATCACCCCAAAAGCATATTTAATCTCGAGTGCTGACCCAAAGATACCTATAAATAAAATGGCAATTTCGAATTATTTATTCTCGTCAATTCATTTAGATAGTTGCACCTCAGGTACAATCTTACATCATTCACAGTGTGAAATGCATTGTCCCAGACATTGTCTTACAATTCACTTAACCCAGCCATGTCCCAGACATGGTCTTACTACCACTATTTAACATTCGTGCTCGTGCTCAATTTCAAAATATACATAACTTATTCTTTTTTTAATGTTCCTTAATTATACATGTATATAATTCGATAGTTATATTCTTGGAAATTAAATTCTCATTATTAACTACTTTTATGTATATATAAGTTTAGCTATAAGACTCATTCCTTATTTCAAAATAAATAGCATGGTACAGCTTAATTGGGTCAAGTGTAGTTGATTAAATTCATTATTAGTGATTAATATATATGTATATATATTAGGTTTCCAAGTTAGACTCAAGTTCAAATGGTTATCCTTGAATTTGCGGTCTACTTGAATTTGCAATCTTTCGGTAAATTAGTGGCCTAACTACATAACTTTCCAAGCACTAATATTCAGAAGACTCTGTGCAAAGATTTTGAGTGCTGGCAACTCCATGTCTGATTGCCTTTATTTATTCTTATTCTTTTCTAAATACAGGAAGTGATGTATAATTCTTGACATTCATTATATAAACACTCTTTTTTTCTCAAATTGTCTAGAAGTTCGTTAAGAATTAATTAAAGAAAGAGAGGCTTAATTGATGGAAGTAAGTGGAGAGCAGAAAATCAAGGCAGAGGGAACATTGATGGCAACTCTAGAAGGAATGCCAGCTCAATCGGAACATTGCTTCCCATCTGCCATGCTTGACATTGAGGACTGCGATGGGTACTACTTTTACTATTGTTACACATTATGATATCTCATATTATTATTAATATTAAACATTATTTGCTTACATGTAGTTACTATACAGACATATATGTATATGCATACATAAATATAAATATTTGCATTAACTAGTGAGCATATGTGTGTTACAAGGAGAGAGAGAGGGAGGGTTCGACTGACGACCTATACTCTATGCTTTAACTATCATGCTTCATGCTTTAAAATGGCGAAAACTAGACTTCTCAATCTGAAAAATAATTACGATTTGATGAGTCACAACTCAATGAATATAAACATCAATTAAATTCTAAAAGTTTTTTTAATAATTAGCTCAAACATCTCACAAAACAAATAAAAGATTCAAATATTGCAAATGCATATACTATGGTTCCTTTTATTTGTTATGACCTTGCAAGAAAATACTGCATTCGAGTTCAAATGACAAGTGACTATTGATTTTGCTGGCTAGCATATAACAAGTGAATAAAGTGATATCCTTTAATTATTAACATTTGCCAAGTGATTTGCAAGTATTGATTAAGCTAGTCATAACATCCTCTTATATCCATATGCAAATGTTTAAATGTAAATGTATAACAAGTGGGTTTATTGCATAAATGGTACCATAACTTTGACCCATGTTTCAAAATGGTACTAGATTTTTAATTTTTTTCTTTTCAGTCCTTTAATTTTTATTTTTTTAGATCATAGTTTATTAATGATTTCCGATCAAATTTAGCATACGTGGCAGCCTGAATAAATATATTTTTTGTATATTCGCCATGTAAGTATCTAATTAGCAGACTAATCATCTTGTGAACTCTATAAAATTAAATTTGTTAAAATTTTATTTTATGGGGCTAACAAGATAATTTGACTTTTTAATGGGATATTTACATGACGAATATACTAAAAATTTGTTTATTTTGGTTGCCACATATGCTAAATTTGATTGGATATGTTGAGGTACTTTAATCTGAAGCAAAAATAGAAATTGTGGTACTGCAAAGAAAAAAATAGAATTTTAATAACTGAAAAGAAAAAATTAAAAATCTGGTACCATTTTGAAACATGAGGCAAAATTATGGTACCAACGGTACAATAAACCCTATAACAAGTAATTATTGTAATCATAAATCTATTATTTATCATATATTTGCATAATCACAAGCATAAACAATTTATAGTTCATCAATACTCGCGTAAGAAGACATAGAGCAATTCAATTGAAGTTTCATAGAAAGGGTTTATTGCACAAACGGTACCAAAACTTTGACCTATGTTTCAAAATGGTACCAGATTTTTAATTTTTTTCTTTTCGGTTTCTTAATTTCTATATTTTTATATCATAGTCCCTTAATGATTTTCAATTAAATTTAGCATGTGTAACAGTCTGAATAAGTATATTTTTTGTATATTTGTCATGTGAGCATCCAATTAAGTAGCTTAATCATCTTGTGGACTACATAGAATAAAATTTGCTAAAATTTTATTCTATGAGGCCCACAAAGAAAATTTGTTCTATGTGGCTAACAAGATGATTAGGTTATTTAATGGGATGTTTACATGACGAATATACTAAAAACATATTTATTTTGGCTATCACATATGCTAAATTTGATCGGATATGTTTGAAGTACTTTAATCTGTAGCAAAAATAGAAATTGTGGTACTGAAAAAAAAAATCTTTAGTAAATGAAAAGAAAAAATTGAAAATCTAGTACCATTTTGAAACATGGGGCAAAATTATGTGCAATAAACCCTTCATAGAAAACATATTTCAGTCAAGCTACAAACCACAATTCCACATTTATATTCACATTCATACAATTTTCATATTATTTGCACATTAGAATCCAATTCATGTATATACTCATCTCCTTATGTAACAAACACTTTAAATACGACTTGTATCGCCTTCCTGTACTTTAACAATGTTTTGAGAACTTAAAATATAACATGTATTTTTAATACAAAAAGAAAATTGTCCCTCATATGAATTTCCATGCTTTTTATGCAATGGTTAGCATGTTTCATACAAATAATGTTATGATGTTGCTGTAGTATGAAGCTAATAACTCTTTCTATATAATTTCAAATGATCTGATTCTTTTTTTACTGAAACTAGACACTTAAACTATAACATATCAAAAATTCATATTAAATTGAGCACTACACATTTTATGGTGAATTTTTAAAATTTGTGTTGATTCTTGTACATGTACAGCTTGACCAGGTTGTAATTATTTTGATATTCCAAAAGAAATACTTAGCCAAATGCAAAGATATTTTACAGACACTTAGTAGACATATAAATGAGCAAAAATCATGTTTACCACTTTGTCTAAATTAGTTTCTAAAGTCCTCATAATAACCAATCAACATCTGGTAGCCTGTTGGAACTGCTACCCGAACCAGTCCCAAATAAGCTTCCATTGAATTTCATATACCTATTATTTCACAAAACCCTTTTATAGGAATGAAGAGAAGAGATAAACCCATAAGTTTCATGTTTTGCATTTCCCCTAGTTCTTCTTTTTATGGTCATGAAAACTAGAGTGAAATATTCAGTTATAAACCATAATTCTTAGCATGAAGATCTATTTTCATTTTCAAAATCAATTAACTTATTTCCCTTTCAATTCTTTCTAATTATCATGATCAGCATATCATGAGAGAAGAATTACATAAGAAAATAATATGAAATTACTTACCTTTGCCAAAAATTAGAAAACCCTAGAATTTTTCCCTTTTTTTCCTTCTTCACTTTTTCTTTTCCTTCTCCTCACTTTTCTTTTCTTCTCTCTTCCAACCCCCTTTTATTTATTTTTTGCAAAAGCTATTCCCTTTTTAGTCCCTATACTTACTCTTTATTGATCCTAGCTAATTAATTATTTTCTCAACTAAATCCTTAAAGTTTAATCTTCATTATATATATATATATATATTGTATTCTATCAATTTATTGAAAATCTCTTATATTATAATTATGTTATCTTTTTCTTTATTTCTAAAAAATAAATCACACAAGTCATACTTATGCCATATTCTACATTTTCATAAATATGATATATGATGCATGTGAAATGCATATGTTCAAATGATAGACTTTTGTGATGCATATGTTCATATAATATTAATAATGGACAAAGATAGGAGTGTTACAGGCACAGTCAGGTAGTTGAGTTGATAGATGCTAGAGTTTATGAAGCAACAAGGGAAGGCCATTTTGACAAGTTCATTAATGCCTTGAACAAACTTTCAGCAGACATACATTTACCTCGGTCAGCCATCTTTAATCAAGTTGGCCCTTCAAGAAACTCATTGTTGCATGTGGCAGCGAGGTCCGGACACAAAGAAATCACAGAATTCATTGTCCATAATCATGCCTCGGTTATTTATAGAAGAAATATCAAAGGTGAAACTGCTCTTCATGTTGCTGCTACAAGTGGGATGAAGAATATTGTTGAAACTCTTGTAAGTACAATGGATAATAACTCATTACTGATGGAGAAAAATGAACTTGGGAACACAGTTTTGCATGAGGCTGTGATGAATAGACATCATGATGTAGTTAAATTCCTTACTTTTGCATATCCACAACTTTGTTCTGTTAAGAATGAGGATGGTTGGTCTCCTATATACATGGCTGTAAAAATTCATGATATTGAAATTCTGAAGTTGTTGTTGGAGGGTTTATCTGGTCCACTTAACAGGCTAGAAGGAGAAATGCCAGGTCATGCTGCCATTATGGAAGGCAGAACAGGTATACATATGCTCTTATTCACTATTTTTTATTCATTAGGCTCCGAATGGTACCAAGCCAAAGCTCATTGCTAAAAGCCAACGAGTAGTGACCTAGTGTCATTTCTCTCTAAAGGCATTCTTTTTGTTGTACATTATATAATCTCCCTATTAATAAAAAAAAAAAAGAAAAAATTCATTGGTAAAATTTATTTTATTCATTGCTTAAAACTCTACTTTTGTCACCTTCCAGATATGCTAATGTTAATGGCAACTAGAGATTCTGAAGTTCTTCAATCAACAGATCAAAAAGGGCGAACCACTCTTCATTTGGCAGCATCTGAAGGCAATGTTGGTGCTGTTGACTTCCTATTAAGGGCCCAGTACATAGCAAGTACCTGCTTGGCAATGGATGAGGAAGGGTTGTTACCTATTCACATTGCATCCAAAAGAGGCCATGTAGAGGTAATAAAGAAGTTGCTTACGATTTGGTCTGATCCGGTAGATTTGCTTACCAGAGAAGGTCAGAATATTCTCCATGTAGCAGCAGCTTGGGGAAAGGATAATATTGTAAGTTACATATTGAAAAATCCTATAATGGAGAAGCTTTTAAATGAAAAAGACAAGAATGGAGATACTCCTTTACATTTGGCAGCCATGTACGCTCATTCTGAAGTGGTGTTTACTCTGACATGGGATAAGAGGGTCAAATTAAATCTTCTAAACAAAAAAGGGTTTATGCCTTTGGATGTTTTCTTCCACCGGAATGCCAAGTCCTTTCTTGAAGGGCCAAACATGCAACGAGTATTTTTTCCTCTAACCTTTTTTACCCCTAAATAGCACATGTTTTTCAAATTCTAATAGTGTATCCATTTTAATCGTAACATTGTTTTTTTTTTTTTGGTACTTTTGTTCATGCAGAATCTAACAGCTACTGCACTCCTTTCAGCTGGTTGTAAACAAAACAGCCATCCAGAGATACAAGACCAAAATTCCAAGCCACAAAAACTTGAATGGGTAACAGATGGAATTAGCACTTTGTTAACAGTTGCAACACTCGTAACCACATGCACGTTTGCTGCAGGATTCACAGTTCCAGGTGGGTATAACGGCTCTGAAGGAATAGACAAAGGAACGGCGATCATGTTGAAAGATCTTCGGTTTCAAGCATTCATGGTGTGCAACACAGCAGCTTTTTGTTGCTCCATCCTTTGCATTTTATCCTGCTTCCATGCATTTTTCACTGATGCCATTATAGCTGTAAAGGCCTTATTATTGGCACAAGGATTTTTTGGAGCAGCTATTGGGCTAATGTCCCTAGCATTTGTGGCTGCAATACAAGTAGCAGCGCCAGTGAGCAAACTTTCTTGGCTCACCATTGTCACTCTGATATTGATGGGAATGTTGTGCCTTGCCTGTCTATTCGCATTTCTGAACTGGATACAAAATTTTCTTTTTCTTACCAGTACATGGCCTTTCCTGCGTTTCCCTTTCCATTTGATGGGTCGTGCAATGATTTTCATATGTTTGAAGCGTGTTCCTAAGTTGGTTCACAATTTTCTTTTTCAAGCCGAGCTCAGTTGATCTAATATGTTGGATGATGATGATTCTATAGGTATTTTAAATGTTCACATGTTTTTATTTTGAGTTAAATATTTTAATCTAAAGGTGCAAAATAAATCAAACTCATTTTTGGTTCTACCCATTTACTTCCAATTCAACTATCTTTCTTTATATTAATTATTAGCTAAAATACATTGTATTTTTCTATGTTATCATGTGGATATATATATAATTTAGTACAACAGAGGAAAGGACTCAAACCTTAGTTTGTAAAGGGACTCGAACCGGAGTTCCCACTATGTCTCAAAGAGGCTTAGCCATGAGGCCAAGACCTACAAACTATCTAGATGAAATTGTGAAAAAAAGAAAGATATATATATAGCACAGTTAATTAGTTCCGTATTGGTTTCACAAATTGTGAAAAAAAAAAGAAATATATATAACACAGTTAATTAGTTCCATATTGGTTTCACATCAAGCGCAATGTAAAATTAAAAGAGATCTACAAAAAAAAGAGAAGTTTCAAAGTAATTGTAAACTTTAATAAATAAGATTTTAGAATAATTTTAAAATAGATTTTAGAATCATTTTAAAAAGATGTCGTAGTAGCTATAATATATACAACAATATATAACTAAATTTTTATATACTTCGCTTCATGATGCTATATTTTATATTTTTCATTTTATATACTTCCCTTCATGATACTATATTTTATATTTTTTAGATACTATATTTTATATTTTTCAGCTAATCAATTTAATCTTTTTGTAGTTTACATGTTGCCTTAATTTCATTGCCTATTTTCCTTATTCATATGCCAATACTAAACTCAGAAAAAACTTACATTAAAACGAAACCAATGAAAAAACTTACATTAAAAAAACTAATTTTGCCAGTGAAGGAGTACTTAAGTAGTAACTCCTCTTGAAAGGCATCATGAGGTATATGATTTGATTTTTACCGACATCGATTTAAAAGGAGAGGGTTGTTCCTTTTTTTTTTTATAAGCATAAATTTTATTAATAATGTAAGGGGAAAGACCACTTGAGTAAAACACTCTAAGTAATAAAAAAAACCCTCCCTAAACTAAGCATAAGAGAGAAGGAAACAAAGAAATAATCAAAGACGACCCAAACTAGAAAATACTTGACCAAAACAGAAATGAAACAACCAAAGAATAAGCTAACCATCCCAAAACTGAACACAAACATCCAAATATAGAAAACAACAAAAGCAAGAAAAATAACAACTTGCACACCGCCAAACAAAGCATATAAAAAACAACAAATAACTCCAAATTCATAAAAAATAGAAGTGCATAAGCAAATAGAACTATTGTCCACATCACCGGTGACCCACATTATAGCAAGATAAAATGTAGCCAATAGACTATAGAAGATCCGTGGCCAAAAAACCAAAAAAGGCGAGTAAGCATGACACCAAGCAGAAACTCGAAAGAAAACCAACTTCTAAACTTTAAGGAAAGAGACAATTTGACCTTCAAAAATCACCTCATTCCGATGAAGCCATAAAATCCACACAATAGCATAAAAGAGAGAGATTCAAAAGCGAGTTTGAATATTACCACAAGCATAACTCTTCCACTGTTGAAATAGAAGGATAAGATTAGATGGAACCACCACCTTAAAACCCCACTAACTGTAGAAAAAAGACCACACCAACTAACTAAAACGACAACGCAACAAAAGATGATCCGTAGATTCGCCAAACCGACCACAAAAAACACAAGAATTGCTTCCAATAGGACATAAACCAATGGAAAATAAATAATCTCTAGTGGGAAGCTTATCTAAAAACCAAACCATAAGAAAAGCTCAGTCTTTACTGGAGTTAAATTCAACTAGAAATCATGCAAAATCGCTTGATCATAAGAAGAAATAACCCATATAACTTCCTTATATAAACAATTAACCAAGAAATTCTTACAAGAAGAAGAGTACTAGATGACTCTATCATTCTTCACCAATGAGAGAGACACCTGATTGAGAATTCCAAGCATTGCAATAAACTCTTGAACTTCAATGTTACCGAAATCTCGAACCCAATTAAAATTCCACATCTAATAACCATCTTGATATCCACCAAAATTACAAACAAAATCCCATGGTTGGTCAGAAATAGAGAGAAGAGCTGAAAATAATTCTCTTAACCTGCTATTACAAGCCCAATGATCATGCTAAAAAAGAATGCTATGGCCATCACCCACCTCAAAAGAAAGATAATTCAATAACACAACATTAAAAATATCATTAGCAAGAATCACCTAAGAAATATCCTTCCAAACCAAGGAATAATGACGAGAAGTAGAAAAAAAAATATTATCAATTCTCCTTACCATATACTTCTAACGAATTATCCTTACCCAAAGAGCATATGATTCATCCTATAACCACCAAAGCCATTTCGCTAACAAAGCTTTATTTTGGAGTTGTATACCCATGATTCCTAAACCTCTAAACTCCTTAGGATGCACCATTAAGCCCCACCTCACTCTATGAATCTTCTTAAAATGGGTTCCTCCAAACCAGAAAAAATCTTGAAGGTGACGATTAATAATAGTCGTTACACCCTTAGGCATCTTGAAGATTGAAAGAAAATACAGAGGCATTGTAGAAAGAGTAGACTTGATTAAAGTAAGATGACCATCCTGAGATAACACTTTGCCCTTCCAAAGAGAAATCTTTTTTTTAATCTTTTGAATAAAGTGGTGCCACACCGAATTGTGCTTAACAGATAAACCAAGAGGGAGACCCAAACACTACAAAGGTAAATGAGAAATTTGATAGAAAGTAGCAACAGCTGACTAAGAAACATACTTAGAATCAAGAGCAGGACTAACAACTTGACTCTTATGAAAATTGACTTTCAATCCTGAGGTCATGGCAAAACATCTTAGCAACCAAACAAAATTAATGAGATAAGACAGCTCAGACTGTACGAAGAAAATGGTATCATCAACAAAATTCAAATGAGAAATGACCAAACCATTATTAGGAAAGTGAAACCCTTAAAACAAATTAGCCTGCACCAGTTTAACAATCAAAGCCGATAGAGGCTCCATAGCAAGAATTAAAAAAAAAAAGACAAGGGACATCCTAGCTTAACACCATTAGAAAAATCAAATTCTGTAGGAGAGCCATTCACCAAAATTGATGCTCTAGAACCATATAGACATTCGTTAATCCAAGAAACCCATATGCTTCCAAATCCTATTTGCTAAAGCACCCAGAATAAGTAATTCCAACGAATGGAATCATAAGCTTTCTGAAAGTCAATTTTAAACACAAAACAACCAACTTGAGAAGATAATGAAGGATGAATCACCTCATTGTCCTATTGTACAGTCCATTGATGTTAATGTCATATGACCTCCCAATTTACTCAAAAAAAAAAAAAAAAACCAATTTTCTATATGGACATATCAACACTAATATGTAAGAACCATATAGACATATCAACACTAATACGTAAGAAGCATCTTTCACAATTTGAATTTGAAAAATATTCTTTTAGGTGATAATAATAGACACTTTCGATTGAAAAGTGATGATTTGAATATGTTGTGAAAGTTCATGAAGGTTAGGGTTGGAAGTTTTTGTTACATAGCTATCACCACATACCCCTTATACCAACCTCAACACTGAATTGGTTGGAAATAATTGTGTATAAAATCAAATTATAAAGATTTATTAAAAAAAATATTTATTTTATTAATTCCCTCCAATATTTTAGGGGAAAAAAAAAGATAATGTAAAAACCAAACATATAGCTAAACTATACAATTTCAAATACATGTCTAGTTAGACTATACTGAATTTATTATATTTTCAATAGTTATTAATGATGATTTTGGAATTAATTCAATCATATTATCATGTATCTATTTTCTCATTTAATTATGATGATTTGTAACCTTTTAGTCACCAAAATTGTATGTTAATTACTAATATTGCTATAACCCGAATTTTTACAAATTATAAAAAATATATTTTCGAGACTTATAGTGTTAATAAATATTTTATTAATTTTAAGATTATTATTTTGTGAAATTAAATTTGAATAATTGGTGATGAGAATTATTTTAATTATTATTGTATAAAAGTGTTTTAATTTTATTTTAATAAAATTATTTTATTGTGTATATTTTAAGAGAGCTAAATTTAATTTTTATATTAGTGTTCTATTATTATTATTATTATTATTATTATTAATAAAAAGATAGTAGCTGTTTAAAAAAAACCGCAGGCAAGCAAATTTCTTTTTTTTTTTCTTCTTCTTTTTCTTCCTCTATTTCTTCCTTCCTTCCACCATTTTCGGTCAAACCAGTCACCTGAACCACCGAAGCCTCACCACCTGCAGCCAGCCACCATCGCCGTCCACCTCCAGCCACCTCAACCGCCTTCTCTTCTGTGTTCTCCAGTTTCGGTTCGGTTCAGGCCGGTTTGAACCTTTCTTGGCCGGCAACTTTTCCGGCGTCCCCAGCCAGAAAACTTGGGTTCTTTAGCTTCCTCATCCTCTGGGCAACTCAATTCCTTAATTTTTTTAAGGAATTAACTCCAATAAGCCTCTCAAAATTTGATTTTTAGATTATGTGTTCTTGAGTAAAATCATTGGTTTGAGCTTCAATATGATTTTGTTAGGTGTTGGTGCTTTAGGACTATTTGTTGTAGAGGTTATGAAATACCTATTTATGATTTTTATTTATTTTTCTGAAATTATTTTGAAATTTGTACTATTTTTGGTGATCGGAGTTACTGTTCCGGAACCGCTCCGGTCTTTGATTGAATATATTTTTAATAAATTATACTAATTATTTTGAACAAGTTTTATAAAGAAAGTTTATTAAAATTATGTCTAGAATTTTTATTATGAATTTTTGAAGGATTATGTGAAAAATGAATTTTTGAAAAAATTAGTATAAATGAGTAATTTTTATATTTTAGTTGAAATTATTGTTAATTAATATGTTTTAGACAGTGTTTTAGTAATAAATAGTATTAAAATAATTTTTATAAATTATTTACTATTTTTTAGTTAATTATTAGTAAATTCTGGTAAATTATTGGAATTTAGCAAATTATTTGATTTTAGTTGAAATTGTTGTTAATTATTTGGTTTTAGACTATTTTTGGTTAATAAAAGTATGAAAAATAATTTTTACAGTTATTTTCAATTAATTGTTAATTAGTGTTAATTTTGGAAAAATATATATGGAAAATAAACTTATTTGTTATTTTTAATTTAAATGAGTATTTTATTATTTTTATGATATTAATAAGTGATTTCAATAATTATTTACAGTTTATGTTTATTTAATTGTAAAATGGAATTTTATTCCATTTATGAATTTTATTACCAAAATATTATTTAAAAAATAGAATATTATCATTTATTTGAAAAATAAATATTTTAAATATTTTTATGAGATATTTTGGTGATTTAAGAAATTATTATATTATTTTATTAATTGTGAATTGTGTTGATTCTCGGTTGGACATAATTTGTAGTTTAAGGGCCCAACCCAAGAAGTTGAATTGTGGATATTTGGAAGTGTGTTTGAGTAGAGAGATGTCCGTTTTACAAAGAATATTCTGCCGAATTTTTGGTAGATTTCTCGTAAAATGTAACATCGGGTCAGTCTTAATTTTGAGTCTTAGTCAAGTCAGGTCTTAGATCGAGTCATTCTCTAGAAATTTTTAAAGTATAAAATTAGAAATTTATTTCTAATTAATTATTTATTATTATTTTCTTTTAGCTACACTGCGAGCCAGACCTTCGGGACCAGACCAGCCGAACCGGAGTAGAGGAGCGTATACCTGTGAGTTATTATTATATGTATGCATGACATGTAAAATATAATATTGACATCCATGTTTTAAATAAATATGAATTTCAATATGTTATATTACATTTATTTTAATTATTGTTATTATCGCATTATTATATATATACATATTATATATATATTAATTAATGCCATAGTTATTTGCATATTTTGGATGTCGTGCATATTTTATAAAATTTTAATACTTTATTTAATATACAATATTTATTTATCTCAAAATAAATATTTTTGGAGAATAGCCGTAAAACGTGTCATATAATGGGTCACACTAGAACTGTTGCGTAATAGTACGTTAGATGATAAAAAATAATTTATTAATTGATGATTTAATTATTATATTGATAATTATGGTTGAGAGCGTGACTGTTGGAGTTCGGTTGACTTAGTGTCTCGGGACTAGTCCACTATCAATTTGGAAAAGAGAAATATTCTGGTATTTACGTGAGCCTGATGGCAAGTAAAGATTATGTGATTTGAGGATGCAAATTTTTTAGGGTTCAGCTCCGATCTTCCAACAAATGAATCTTGAAAAATATTTTCAAGCGTTTGTGCGGATTGTATGCATATTTATATAAATATAAATATAAAAATATTATTATTGATGGTTGTGTATACATGCATTAGGTTACATGCATATATATAATAATAATTCACTCAGTGAGGTCTGACCCCCCTCAATTATTTTTCAGGATTCTTCTCGTCAGACCCCTACTAGTAGTAATCTTCGCCGGACTCTTTCTTCTCCGGCTGACTTATGTAAATTTTGAACTGTCATCTTTTCTTGTATTTTTTTAGACGCTGCAGTAGTAATATATCTTGTGGGTATGTAATGTTGTTTTGAGACTGAAAATTGTGTATTGAAATATTGTGTAAATATTATATTATAATATAATAAGAAGTTTTTTTTTATATTATTAAAAGTTTCAATTCCAATGTATTTTTATATATAAGATGATTGTTTAATTGCGTTTAAGGTTTGCTATGGGTTCCGAATTCATGTGAATTTTCATTCTCTAGCACCGGTCATGACTCCCGAATTTGGATCGTGACAAATATACAAATTAATAATTTTTAAAAGAAATGTATTCAAATAATAATATTGTTTGAATACTTTTAATAAATATTTTTTAACGTACAATATCTCCTCCCACACAAAAACTAATTAATAAAATAATATTTTGATTGGTTGAAATTATTTTTTTCAAGAATAATTATTGTAATTTAATGATAATTTTACAAATAATAAATGCATATGTATCCAACAATAAATTAAAATATTATTTTTTATAAATTTCAAGACAAATAATTATGATTCTATTTATTAATTAAAAAAATCCTTTTACTTCTGCTACTATTTCTTCATCTGGGTCACTTCATTCACGGGAAGTTTCTGGCTGAAATTAATTAGTAACAAGTATAGGATTAAGTATGAGTTCCCCTACTTCCCCTTTATGAGCATAGGTTAGGAAAATTCAGTAATTTAAAATCTCTGGAATCATATTATATTTTAGTAAAATTTTTAAAATAAAATTTCTAGTACATGTACCTAATTTAAAAATCTTTATATTGGCATCATCTTATTTTTGGAGACAATTCGGTATGAAAATTCGGTTCAATCGGAACGAATCGGTATGGTATGGTCCAAAAAGAGAATTCCAGAATTTATGTAATAGAAAATTTTATATTAATAATTAAAATTATATTTATTATCCACAAATAAATCAAAATTATATTTATTATCCACAAATCAAAACGAAATAGTCTTAAAGTAAAAATATGTCATTTTGATTATTATATGTATATATATGTGTATATATACACACACAATAATAATAATAATAATTTTAATAATATTATTTACCTCATTACTTTTAAATAATATTAATAAGATTAAATTACTTAATAATAATAATAATTAATAAGTTATTAAATATAATAATAATATATTTTAATTAACAAAAATGACATATCTTCTCTTATTTTTGTTTGTAAGATCACTACTTAAAACAACGTAGTTTTAGGTAAATCTACATTGTTTTGGTTTTCAATAATATATGTTTATATATTATTATGTAGCAAACTAATAATTATAATAATATTATTTAGCTCATTAATTTTAAATACTATCAATAAAATTATATTACTTAATAACAATAATAATTAATAAGTTATTAAATATAACAATATTATTTAGCTATTTAATTTTAAATAACATAAATAAGATTAGATTACTTACTAAAGATAATAATTAATAATTTTATATTTTGATTAAAAATTATAAAATTTGAAATCATAGAATGTCAATTTTCTTATTTTCATATTTTTAGTTTAAATTGAAATTTAATGGGCATTCCACATTTTTACTTCTTGTTGATAATAATAATAATTTTCTTATTTCTCATATTTTAAGTTTAAAAAGTGTTGTAATTGACATTCTATGTTCTTTGTTACTTGAATTATTTGAAACTATACAATGTGAATTTTTTTATTTTTTTATATTTTAAGTTTAAATTGTAACATAATAAATATTTCACTGTTTTACTTGTTAATGGAATAATAATAATATCAGTAGTACCAATACTAGTACTAGTAGTAACAATGATAATAATATTAATAATAATAAAATTAATAAAAATATTTTGTTAACAATTTATTTATTATATTTAATCACAAAACATATTAACTTTTTATCGTATATTATATGTATGTATATTATTTGATAATATAATTATGTATATTATTTGATAATATAGTTAAAAGTATATAATTAAAACTCTTAAGACAGACCTTTGCCACCCATTGAAATCATTTCCAAGTTGAATCCGAATTAGTTGGGTCCTATGTGATACTGGATGTATCATATACAAAAAAAAAGTATATAATTAAGTTACTACTTACTACTATTTATTAATATCTATGAATTACTTATTAAATTAATATTCGGTACTGTATTCAATTTTTGGTTTGGTACAGTTCTTGCTTCAGTTTTTTGTAAAAATTCAGTACCGTACCAAGTTAGTTATAAATTTAGTTCAATTCAGTTCATGATTAAAATTATTCGGTTCGATATGATTTTAATATCTTTCGATTTAGAATTTTAATTCAGTTCAATATTTTTTCTGTTCTGCACTCAGTCCTACTTTATATATCATATACAACTTAATTATTATCTATTTTTAACATTAATTTTTTTTCCTAAAACAATTTAAAATGTACCATGCTCATATCATATACAATGTTAATTATTGTTTTTAGGAGCTGTCATTAGTAATTGTTTGAACAAGTTATGTTAAAACATAGTTTTCAAACATCAACATTTGTTGTTTTTAAGTGGTAAGAAGTTGAGATTACCCCCTTATTTAGTTCAAGGTGGTTTTTTCATAAATAGCCAAAAAAACCAAAAATAATATCAAAAGTCATGATGACTAAAAATATTTTCCAAAATAGCTTTAAGAAAGTTTTTTTTTAAAAAAAAATCTAAACCATGACTCTTCTTAAAGCTGTTTGGCTCTTCTAAAAATTGTTTCAACAACTAATCACATCACTAATTTGACCCTTTTATTTTCTTTGAATCAAATTTGATCCTTCTATTTTTTTGAATCAAGCTT
This sequence comes from Mallotus repandus, assembly GCA_949671775.1. Classification (NCBI taxonomy): domain Eukaryota; kingdom Viridiplantae; phylum Streptophyta; class Magnoliopsida; order Malpighiales; family Euphorbiaceae; genus Mallotus; species Mallotus repandus. Next base: position 105 of record CATIWM010539426.1, on the reverse strand, counting down.
TTTTTCTACTTCTTCATTTTTTTTCTCAATATTTTTTTACTAAACTTTTTTTTCTATTTTTAAGGTATTGTTTTTTTATCAATATTTTTTTGCTCAATATTTTTT
>CATIWM010539370.1:0-30089 GCA_949671775.1 Mallotus repandus | reverse complement strand
AGCTATTGAATGATCTTTGTAAGCATGAACTTATGATTGGTTTACCAAAACTTGAATTCACTAAGGATAAACCTTGTGATGCTTGTCAAAAGGGAAAACAATCCAAGTCTTCATTTAAGCTAAAAAATGTTGTGTCAACCTCTAGGCCACTTAAACTTATACATATGGATTTGTTTGGTCCAACTAGAGTTGCTAGTCTCGGTAGAATGCACTATGCATATTGGTTGATGACCACTCTAGATTTACTTGGGTGTGTTTTCTTACTCATAAGAATGATGCTTTTAAAGCTTTTGAAAATTTCTCTAAAAGAGTTCAAAAGGAAAAAAGGTTTTTGTATTTCTTTCATTAGAAGTGATTATGGAACCAAATTTGAAAATGAATTTTTCAAAACTTTTTGTAGTGAAAATGACATTTCACATATGTTTTCATCTCCTAGAACTCCTAAACAAAATAAAGTAGTTGAAAGGAAAGATCGAACTCTTATGGAAATGGCTAGAACAATGCTTCATGAGTATAATTTACTATTATACTTTTGGGCGAAAGCTGTTAACACTTCTTATTATAATTCAAATCAAGTTTTCAAAAGACTGATTTAAGACTGATTTTAAACGAAACATCTTATGATCTTTAGAACAATAGAAAACCCAAAATCTCATATTTAAGAGTATTTGGCTGCAAGTGCTTTATATTAAACACCAAGGATAGTCTTGGAAAATTTGATTTTAAAGCTAATGGAGGAATTTTCCTAGGCTATTCGACCTCTAGTAAAGCATATAGAGTTTTTAATAAAAGAACTCTAGTAGTTAAAGAATCAATGCATATTGTATTTGATGAATCAAACTTACTTGATCCTAGAAAGGATATTTGTAGTGTTGATAATAATATAGGTGATCTTGTGGAAGAGAAAAATGAAGAAGAAAATGCTAACAAACCTTTGGAACTTGAAGATCCCAAAAAGGAGAAAAACGAGGAAATACCTCAACCTAACTTGAAGGATGACCTTCCAAAAGATTGGCAATTCAAGAAAGCTCATCCTCAAGACCTCATTATTGGTGATACTACAAAAAGGGTAACAACTAGATCTCAACTTAAGTCTATTATTAATTTAACCTTTATTTCTCAAATTGAACAAAAAAATGTTGATGATACCTTAAATGATGAAATTTGAGTCCTTGCCATGTAAAAAGAGTTAAATCAATTTAAGAGAAATAAAGTTTGGATTTTGGTTCCTAAACCGAAACATCCTATTATAGGCGCCAAATGGGTGTTTAGAAATAAGATGGATGAACAAGGTGTCATAACTAAGAACAAATCAAGGTTAGTAGCTAAAGGTTATAATCAAAAGGAAAGCATTGATTATGATAAAACTTTTACCCCCGTTGCAACGTTATCAGCTATTAGAATGCTACTTGCATTTGCATCTTACATGGATTTTAAACTTTATCAAATGGAAGTTAAAAGTACATTTTTAAATGGTTTTATTAAAGAAGATGTTTATGTTGAATAACCTCTAGGTTTTGAAAGTTCAAATTTTCCAAATCATATTTTTAAACTTTCAAAAGCATTGTATGGAGTGAAACAAGCTCTAAGAGCTTCTGTATGAAAGGTTAAGAAACTTTCTATTAGAGAAAGGCTTCTGTAAAGGAAAGGTTGATACAACTCTTTTCATAAAGAAATCCAAACATGATTTATTGATTGTTCAAATTTATGTTGATGATATTATTTTCAATGCTACTAACCATTGCTTGTGTGAGTAATTCTCTAATTTAATGCAAGGAGAATTTGAGATGAGTATGATTGGTGAACTCAAATTCTTTCTTGGACTATAAATCAAATAATACAAAGATGAGATTTTCATCAATCAAACCAAGTATGCTAGAGACATACTCAAGAAGTTTGGAATGGATGGAGTTAAGACAAGCAAAACTCTAATGAGTACTATCGCCAAACTCAACAAAGATGAGAATGGTAAACCGGTTGATGAAAAGCGATTTAGAGGTATGACCGGATCCCTTCTTTATTTAACTGCTAGGAGACCCGATATCATATTTGCTACTTGCTCATGTGCTAGATTTTAATCAAGTCCTAAAGAGTCTCATTTGAATGATATTAAAAGAATTTCCAAATATCTTAATGGAAGTTTGCATTTAAGACTTTGGTATCCTTGGAGTTCATCCTTTGACTTGATTAGCTATTCGGATGCAAACTTTGCCGGTAGTTTACTAGATGGAAAAAACACTTCTGAAACTTGTCAATTTTTAGGACAATGCTTAGTTTCTTGATTTAGCAAGAAATAAGTTTTGGTTGCCTTATCCACTGCTGAAGTTGAATATGTTGTAGCTAGTCTTTGTTATTAACAAATTTTATGGCAAAAACAACAATTGATGGACTATGGCATTCACATTGATCGAATTCCAATCAAATGTGATAATACAAATGCTATAAACCTTAGCAAAAACCCCATTCAACATTCTATAACTAAGCATATAGATATCATACATCATTTTGTTGCATGATCATGTTCAAATTAGTTATATCTCTCTTGAATTTGTTGATACAAATAATCAACTTGCAGATATATTCACTAAACCTCTCAATGAGGAAAGATTGAATTTCATTAGGCATGAACTAGGAATGATTAATTGTTCTTGTTTGTCTTGAACGCATAATTAATTTCTGAATTGATGATTGGACTTGTTATTTTCAAAGTATTCTTATGCATTCATGGTTTGTTTCCTCATTTTATTTTAATTGTTTTTAGTTTTTAGTCTTTTGTTTTTGTAAAATAGTAAGTGCCACATGATTTATATGTACTATTTTCTGATGCATTATCATATGTAAGAGCAGTTGGTTTTGTGTCTATAAATGATCATGCTATCATGTTTTTATAATAGGCATTGGCTTATTGTCTTATTTTTATTTCCCATATTTTTTTGGTTCTCGATCTTTTAAATGGCAAGAAAATTTTACTTTAACTTATTTTAAATTTATGTTTCTTATCATATCCATGAGAAGGGTAATAAAGAAATATATTTTGATATAAAATATTCTTTAATTATTTAAAAAGAAATTTTTTATTTAAAGAAATTTTTTTTGTTTGTACTCAAATTTATTCACTTTTGCCATTTTAATGATTAATATTTGAAATTAATTCAAAATATTAATTATTAATATTGGAAATATAAATTTTGTCCATAATGATCCATATTAAGTCATTATACTTTACATAATTCAATTTAAATTAAAATTAAGGAGTATTTCTTTTAAATTTAAAATGCTTCTTAAACAAGTTTTATTTCTGTCGATTTAGTCCAAAAAGGACCTAATTGCACAAAATTCAAAAGTTTTGGGTGTCACGAGCACATTGTCATGAGCCATTGGCTCCCTGTGACTTCTGCCCTATCATTTACTCAGTGCCCCTCACGGGCATTGGTCATGGTCGTGAGACAGCCCGTGAGGAGCCATCTGACAGGTTAACTTTTAATATTTTTTTTTTGAAAACTCTTCTCTCTTTTTGTTGTTATCTATTTCAAACGGCTAGTTCACATTCACCCTTGATTTTTTACTCATCTAAGGGATTCAATTGATTCTATTTTGCTATAAATACCTTCCCATCAAATCTATTTTCATCACTTCTCAAAAATTTCTCTTAAAATATTACAAATTTTACTTATTCTCTTATTATTTAAATTCCATCTTTGACATGGCTCCTAAGAAATCATCTTCAAGGCATGTTGAACCATCTTCCTCTACCTCTAGAAGAGCTACTAAGGTTGCTCCCAAAAAGGCTCCTCCCATTTCTTACTCTTCTTAAGAGATTAAAGATAGGTTAGCCAATTTTAGTTCAAGAGCAATCATTCCCACAAAATATATGTATTAAGCCACTCTTCGAAAAACGGGTTGTTTTGATCAAGTTAAGGAAATTTTGGAGAGAGTTGGTATGTATGACTTTACTGTCACACCATTCCCAACTCACCCTGCACTTGTTCATAAATTCTTTTTGACCTTTTGTTTGAGGGTGCAATTTGTTGATGAACACAATCCCTTTAATAACATGCATTTTCGTTTGGGAGGAAGGGATCAATTTCTCACCGCACAACAATTTGATGCTTTATTTGGTTTTATGGATGGAAATATTCATGCTTCTAGCACTAATTGGTCTCCTAGTGCATTTTGGAATAGCAATATCAAACCAAATGTTGGTCATTTTGTGGCGGGTAAATCTAAGTCCTCTTCTTTTACTTCCAAAGCTATTTGGTATATTTATAGATTCACAACTTATACCTTTAATGCTAGAGCACTTAGACAAAAAGTAGTTTCTTTTGATGATATCTTCCTCCTACATTGTTTAGTTGACAATGGAAATGTTGCTTTAGGTAGAATGCTTCAATGGAGGCTATGGCTTCTTAGTGATAGTGCTAGTGGTAAAATTTATGTGGGTGGTATTATCTCTAGGATTGTAGACCATTTTCAAATTCCTACCAATACTTTGGCTACTATACCATCTTCATTTCTTAATGATAACCTTTTAAGAATTTCTAGACTCTTATAAAAGGTTGGTGAGCAATGGATATGGAAAGAAGAAGAGGTTGATGAAGAACTAGAAAGGGATATTGAGGATATTGAAATGATTAGTACTCAAGGACTTCCTCAAGAATAAGGTGATGATGCTCCTACCACCTATAGAAGGAGAGTTCGACCTAGGAGCAAAGGTCCCTCCGCTAGTACTCAAGATGAAGATCATTGGGTTAGGCTCTTCAATAGGTTGAGTATGATGGAATCCAAAATTAATTCGGTTTGAGAAGAAGTTCAACATGTCAAACATGATATTCACTATCTCCTTGGCCAACAAAATCTTTCTTGTTAATGGCTTCCCATTAAGAGATGCTCACGGGCTCCTCACGGGTAAGCTCATGGTCGTTAGTATTGCAAATTCCTGTCAGGTCTGCCACTCACAACCATGAGCTTACTCGTGAGGAGCAGACCTAACAAGATTTAATAAAATCTTCAAACACAATGGCTATAATCTCGCCCCTCATGAACCAGACTCTCTCCTCACAACCATGAGTGGCATGTCAGCTATAAAAAGTCTAAATTGAATCAAAAATGATTTATAGACATTAGAGAATTAATTAATGTCTCTAACAACTATAATTTTGAAGCTTAAGCTATATATATATGCTCTAGAGTTGTGATAACTAGTACAACACATAACATTACTCTTTGATTATAAAAAACTCTCTAAGCATCCATTAAGCTTCATTTTTCTTTCTATAAATATTCTTTGTATTGATTAACTCTTGTGAGAGTTGGTTGTGTAATAAAAATAGGTCTTCATCTTCATTTAATTCTTAGGATAGATTAGAAGGGAAGTGAGATATATTTTTAGTGGAATTGGTTTAAGTGTTTAGCCATTAAAACACTTTGGAATTGGTTTTAGAGTAAGCCTAGAAACTCTTGTTTGTAAAGTTGTAAGAGTGAGTCTTAAACTCTTATGTAATCTCAATCTTATGAATAATATTGTGGGTGATTGAAAATCCTAACTTGGGGATAAGTTTGGTGGAGAAATAGGCTTATTGTTGAATTCGAACTCTTTAAATCATTATGTTTTTTATTCTTCCTTCTCAACATTCTTTAATTGTTGATTAATTCCTTAAAATCATTTCGTTTTCTTTATAACCCTTATTAGCCTTATTCATCCCCCCTCTAAGGCTCTTTCAGACTATTGTCCTCACGCTTCCTAAAAAATATCCATTTAATCCTTCCACTTTGAGGTTTGGATAATTGCTAGCAATTAAATGAGTTAATCACCTATATATATATATATATATATAGAGAGAGAGAGAGGCTATTACAGTAGTCACGATTGTGAGCAGCCAATTCTCTACAAAAAGAAAAAGAAACATTTAATAAAGATAAAAAAGAATGAGGATGAAAGTATGACTTGTCAACAACTAGTTTTGCATCCCAACTATGAAGGAAAAATTATAAATTTGGTGTCTGAACTTTTCAATTTTTTCTATTTGAGTGTCTAACCTTTTTTTTTTGCAATCAAGTGTTTGAACTTTAAATAATGAGTGCATTTCAGTGCTTTCGGCCGATTTAGAGTTGACTAAATGTTGATTAAGATCAAGTGGGTTCTATTTTTACTTACTAGACATGTTATGTCATTTGCCACATATGCCAATAGTTTACATTGAAAAAATTGCCCTTATCTTCTACAAGATGAATTTAGGAATTAGGGTTTTTAAAACAGCACATCTTAAAAGGAAAAAAAAATCCAAACAGAGGATTTAACTCAAAACAATGATCTTCCTTTGTCTTTCCAATTAATAATCTCATTTCATACCATTGCATAAGCTCTTTTATTACTTTTTCTAATCTGGAGTTTGTTGAAGTCGCATTTGATTTATAAGATGACGACACTATTATCCTCTGTAGTGTAGAGCCTGTAGTCGGGTCATCGACGATTATTAATATTGTTGATTATGGAGTTGCATCAACTAGAGGAGGAGGAGGAGTTGACACTCTGATTTCTACTGCTTCAACATTTGTGTCGAGATCGCCCACGATTAGGCGAAGTTCTTCGAATAAGTTTTTGTAGTTTTCTTAAGAGTTGAAGGCGAAAGCTATAGCGAAAGCAAACAGTTTTCTCAGGAGTTGAAAGCTGAGTTCAGACGATTTTCTTGGAGCCATAGACATGCTTCAAAGGTTTTATCATCAGCTGCTGCTAATTCGTAGACCAATGGTAATGGTACCAGCTGTGGATTTTAATCGGCTTTAGTTGCTTGTGCTTTGAGAAAGCAACGAGCTCAGCTTGATCATACTCGTTCTAGTGTTCATAAAGCATTGCGTGGATTGAAGTTTATTAGCAATCATAACAAAATTAATGGCGTTAATGCATCGAATGAAGTTCAAAGCAATTTCGATAAGCTTTCTAAAGATGGTTATCTCTAAAGTAAAATTACTGTTTATTTTTTTATAGGAATGAAAGATTCCAAGGAATTTGTTGTCGAACTGTTTGATGCATTGGGCAAAAGACAAAGATTAAAAGTGGAAAAGATTAGTAGAGATGAGCTTTATGAGTTTTGGTCATAAATTACAGATCAAAGTTTCAATTCTCGTCTCCAAAATTTTGGGGAATAAATTTTTATTGTAAAAAATTTCATATGTTTTTAACAATAATTCTTGTTTTTATTGTTAAAAATTGGTTACTTGAATTTTTTTTCTTCATTCATTTTTTCTTTTTCGGCTTTGAGATATTGTATTTTAAAAACTTAGTTTCCAAATTCATCTTGTAGAAAATGAGGGTAATTTTATCACTATAAACTATTGGCATAAGTGGCAAATGACATGACATGTCTAATAAGAAAAAATGGAGCCCATCTAATCCTAATCATCATACAGTCAGCCCTAAATCGGCGGAAGCACTAAAATGCATTAATCATTTAAAGTTCAAACACTTAATTATAAAAAAAAAAGGTCAGGCACTCAAATAGAAAAAACTAAAAAGTTCAGACACCAAATTTGTAATTTTTCCCAACTATAAAATATATGTTATCAAAGGTTAGAGACTTTTGGTGAACATTAATATCTTTAAAATTCATTGTGCTCAGTCTCATTTATTGTAAATTCATTATTTGAGTGTTATTAGGGTGTGTTAGTGATTAGGTGATCTTCATCTTCTCATTTCTTAGGTTGAATTAAAGGGTAATGAGGTACTAATTCACTAAAGGTTTAAGTGTTATCCTTGCAAGACACTTGGTTGTCTATTGGTTATGAGTTAGCGAAGAAAACTCAATTGTAAAAGTTTGAGTTTAGCCTAGAAAATCTCTTGTTATAAATAATCTAAGGTAATATATTGGTGTGGGGTTGAAAATCCTAACTTGTGGATAAATCAAGTGGAGACATGGGTTTCTTGGTAAACCGAGCTCCTTAAATTTCTTGTAGGACTCTTTTTTTTTCCTTTTTTTAAATTTCTTTTTAATATCTTAATTTCTTTATATATATATATATATATATATATATATAATATTTTAAAATTTATAATTAAGTAATTAATAAAAATTGATTATGTAAATGTAAATTTTATTTTAATTTTAAATTGATATTATTCAAAACTTATAAATAAAATATTTTTAAATTTAAATTAAAATAAGAGCGTGTTTGAATGCAAATATTTGATTTGAAAAATTAGATTTCAACTATTAAATTTTAAATTTATGGATTTCAAATAATATGTAGTTACATTTCAGAAATAATATGTAGTTACATATCATTTCTGAAATGCCCTAGAGGAGGGTGAATAGGGCTAATTTGAATTAAAAGAAAATTAAAAGAAATTGTAGAAGATTGATAAGAGATTAAAAAAGGGAATTAAGAGAAGACAAAAGAAATTTTAGGAGTTTGGTTTATCAACAAACCAACGTCTCCACTCTCCACCTAGTTTATCCCTAAGTTAGAATTTTTAACCTCATACTAATCTATTAATTTAGATTGTTTGCAACAAGAGTTTTTCTAGGCTAAACTCAAACCTTTACAATTGAATTTTCTTGGCTAACTCATAACCAATTTGCAACAAAGTATTTTATAAGGCTAAAATTTGCTTTTGTAAATAAGAACCTCACTATCCTTTAATATAACCTAAGAAATGAGTAAATGAAGATTGCCTAGTCACCAACATATCCCAGTAACTCTCAATAAATGATTTTTTATACAATTTGATTTTAGCATAAAGAATATCAAAGCAATAAATGTTCACCAAAACTCTTTAACCTCTTAAATGAGGTTTGGATTCAAGTATTTATAGTTGGGGATAAAAATATAGCTGTTGGGAACTCATTCCACCATTCCCAAACTTTTCTTCCATCGTTAATTATTTCTTTAACTTTTTTTGCAAGAATTAGAAGGCTCACGAGCATGACTTATAAGAAAAGTAGTCATTATAAGCAGGTTCTGACTGTTTTAGGTTTGATAGCTAGATCATAACTGCCCTCGACCTTCATCCTTCTCTTCAACCTTATTTCCATCAGGGCATGAGACCTTGATCACGATTGTGATCACACTCCTTACAATCGTTACAGGATTATAAGGGTTACTGTCTTATTTGTCTCTTCTAGTTATTACCTCTTCCTCATGACCATAATCATCCTTGATCATGAGTGTAACTTGCTCTTCACGATTATGAGGGTTATTGCCTGAAATCCTTGAATTAGTTCAATTGCCTCACGATCATGATTCTTTGCTTACGATCATGAGCATGCTCCTCATTGGTAGCCTCATGTTCATGACTTAGACCGTGAAGTTATAGACGTAAGGGTCTCTACCCTGAACTTGAGTTGAGTGATTTTGAGGAACTTTGATTACGAGGATGCTCAGGATTGTGTCTCCACTCGTAAGCATCCTTGCCACTTGGAGAAACTTGAGTTTTATATCTTCAAATGAGCATTATTTTGAACCTAACTTATACACACTTAAATCACACACATTAATAACTCAAAATTGAGTTGTTAAAATCAAAATAGAGGTGTTTAGACTTTGAGCTTGCAAATGGTTAACAAATTTAAATTTCTATTAAATAAACTCTTAAATTCATTGTGGATTTGCTTCAAATTATTATGCATACAAATCTATAGAGTTCCCAAACAAGAGATTTAATTGAAAACAAAATTTATACTCAAATCTCTTGCATCCAAACATAAAATATTAAAAAAAATTATTAACTGTTTAATTAGAACTCAAAATAATTATTATAAATAAAAATATTTTAAATTTATATTTTTTTATATAGATCAAATAAATTTCTTGACAAGGTTAATTAATGGGTTAAATATGTTGGTGATCACAAAATTTTGTACTTAATACATTTTGGGTACTAAACTTCAAATTCATTTCATCTCAGTTATCAAGTTGAGTTGAAATTTGACTTGTATGCTGATGTGACAAATATTTTTTGAATATTCCAAGTTTGGCTGCAACATCAGCAAAATGCCATAATTGACCTGTCGATAATACTTAAATTAAAGTTTAGTTATCAAAAAAGCCAATTAAAATTTAGGACCTAAAATAAAATTAACACAAAATTAAGTGACCATCAAAATATTTAACCCCAATTTCCTACACTACCCAAACAAATGTATTCCTTTCTTACTGAATTGAAAAATATCTATTCAAATAACATCATACAATTATATTATATTTGTTGTTATATTTTGTAATTTTGTTTTGATTTTTTGAACATATTTGTAATTTTATTTTATTTTTAAGTTTTTCTCATAGTATTTACCAAACACAAAATATTGCTAGCCTAACTGAACCAATTGATTTGTGTATTGGATTACAAATCGAGAGAAATCAGGGTACAATTTTAAAATATTTTTCAGCCTTAATTTATGATTTTATTTTATTATTTTCTAATATGATATTGCATTTTTCAATGATAATAAGATATATAAATGATTCCTTAAAAAAATGCTAAATGATTAGTGGCACTTTGCACTTAAGTTATATAAACACGGATATATAGAAATGGAAAAACATAAAAATGGATATGGGGAGATGTTATTTTTCAAAAATATATGATATTAAAATATTAAAAAACATATAAATATTAAATTAGGCTTTTGTCATGATACATATGTTTGTATTTATACAAATAAAATTAGAGCCGTTAGATTAATTTTTATTTAATTACAAGTATTAATTATTTTTGTGTATTAATACCTTTAAAATATATCAATGACTATAATTAAATAATTATTAATCTAATAGTTCTAATTCAATTTATATATATACAAATGTTTGTACTGTAGAAGGACTAATATTAAAAATGTAATTTTTTACAATTTTTAATTTTGTATAACATTTTAAAAGTATCTATTTAAATAATTTTACTATTAATGAACATTTAATTATCTGAATTATTTCTCTTAAAAAATTCCTTAAGAACTATTTTTATTTAGATATTTTTGTGCTTTTCTTTTTTATTTAAATTTTTAATTTTTTGTTTAATTTAGTTGTTTTATGTTTTTCTTTTGATGTAATCGTCCTTTTATTTTTCGTTTTTAACGGAATTAATTTTTAATATATATTTTTTATTTTTAATAATTTGTAGAAATGACCCCAATAATTATTCGAATGTGTCTGATATATTTCCCACACAGATATGTTTCGGCTGAATGGATAATTTCACCCTTGCACTTTACATGATTAACCTCTAATGCCTTTCAATTTCTATTTTTCTTATTTGTCTTTTAAACTATTATTTTGAACATTTTTCACCCTTAAATTTGTATTTTTCAATTCTATTTAACTCATACAATATGTAAATGGACAAATACTTAATTTTAAATGCTTTTAAATTTGTAAAATGCTAAAAATTACCTTCAAAATTATAAAAATAAAATTTAAAACTAATATAAAAAGTTAATGAAGATTTATTTTTAATTATATTATCTCTTTAAGTTAAGCATGATTTTAGTCTATATAAGTCTTTTTTATGTCCATATCAATATTAAATTTACAAAATATGTTGATTTTATACATTGTAAGAGTTAAATATGTTTAAAATAAAAGTTTAAAAGTTGTATAGAAAATAAAAAAAAATTTGAGAAATATCAGTGGTCAATAATGTAAAGTTTAGAGGTGAACTATGCATTTGGCCAATATGTTTCCAACACACCCAATCCTAAAGATGTTTAAAATATGTGTGCAACCTAAGCCATTATTTGATTCAATTCCACCAAGAAATTCATTTCATTTAAAAATAAATTCCAAATGAAATTCATTTGCAAATGAATTTTTATTAATGAAGTATGTTTGGTTGAAATGAATAGTTTGTGGAATTCATTTCAAATGAATTACAAATTTTGTTGTATTGTGTTTGGTATAAATCTAAAATTCAAGTTAATTTTGATTTTGGTCAAAAATACCCTTCTAAATAGATTATATTTTTACCTTCTTTTTAAATTTTATATTATATTATTAAAAGTGTGATTATTTAACATTCAAATTAATATTTAACTTCTTTTTAAATATTTATTTTTAAATTAAAGTTACAATTTATAAATTTTTAATTTTTAATTCAAAATTCATTAAAAAATAAAATTATGATTATATATATATATATAACACAACTCAACTAAAAATAATCATCGACTCTATATATAATAATGATAATAATAATAATAATAATAATAATAATAATAATAAAAGTCTTACCATATCATTCATAATTTAAAAATAACTTGAAGTCTTACAACTGTTATAAAAAAAATCCAACAAATTAAATTTAATATGCATTTTGAAGGAGGGATTTCAAATTCAGGTTTGGTTCTCTTGCACGTTCTAGGGTATCTTTCATCATTGCTCCCTGAATGCAAGTAAACAGAACCATGGTCATCATTTTCATCGAGTAAATTCACCATGCACATCCACACAACACCAATAAACATTCTCTGCAATATTACATATTAGCTTTCAAAACACTACTTCACAATAGGAAGAAGGCCTAATGCATCCGCAGTGGATATTTAACAAATGCAGGGTTTTGCAGAACCTATGGAACCATATAGTGAGTACTGGAAGGACAATGAAAAATGGTGTTGGCTAAGCAACATGCTTTGTACTCTGCAATATTACACACATTAGCTTTCATAATACTACTTCACAATAGGAAGAAGACCTAATGCACCTGCAGTGCATATTTAACAAATGCAGGTTCATAGCGGGCTTTGCAGAACCATATGGAACCATATAGTGACTACTGGAAGGACAATGAAAAATGGTGTTGACTAAGCAACATGCTTTTTACTCAACAGTCCGATCAGAAGCACCTGTGAAATTATCAATGTAGTAATAACACGTTCATGAACATCAGGCCAAAAATTGTGGATATTTTTTTCAAAATAAAAATAAAAATAATGATAATATTTTAGTCATTTTATAAATATAGCTTTAAAAATTGTGAAATTTATTTGTAAATTCTACCAATTTCATTAGAATTTCATCTAATTATAATGAATTTCACAAATTTAAAAATATAAAATTGCAAATGAATTATATAAGTTATTCATTTAAACTAAACACACAATATTTGAAATTTTAAATAAATTCCACAAAATTTTGAGAAATTAATTTATACCAAATACACTCTAAATGACAATTGAGCAAACCCTGTCGTGAAAAGAGAAAGTCCATGTTGGCATGTAAGAGTATCTCCAATAGTACTCTTTATTTTAAAGAGCATTTCAAAGAATTTTTAAATATAAAGAGTGAAAAAAATTTTATAACTTCAATAGACTCTTTATATTTTTAATCTTCATTTTGCTTTATTCAATAAACATTAATGTTTAATTTTTTTTCCTCATTTGTTTTTATAAGATTTCTTTCTATTTATTTAATTCTTTCCCACCATTTGATGAAAGAGAAATTTTTTTTCAATAAATAGATGAATATTGATTAATATTTTACATAGAAAATTGAAATATTTTAGAGTAGAGAGTGAAATTTGACTCTTTACATATAGAGAGTCAAACCAACTCTCTACTCTAAAATAAAAATATAGAGTGTATTCAAAATAGAGAATTTTGCTCAAATAAAGAGCCTATTGGAGATGCTGCAAGGAATTCTTTTCAGGGTAAGATGCCAAAAGTTTCTTTAAGCCCCTAAATATTATTTTGCAAATTTATTTGAGCCCATAATATTCAGTTTTGTATAATAATATCCATTTTTTTAATCAATGATATATATATATATATAGGTCCGACTATGGCTAGGCCCCATATATATAGTAAAAAAAATATTTTAAATAATTTTTTATTCTATTATATTTTTTTCTTAAAAATATTCATTTTATTTTATTATAAAATAAAATTTATTTTTTAAATAATTACTATTAAATATGTAAAATAAATTCTATTCAATGTTATTAAAAGTAAATCTAAATAAACTTATAGTTTTAATTCCTTCATCTCTTTTTTATGTTGTATTTTGTTATTTTAAATTAAATCATTTACTGGATAATTTTATTGTTATTTTTTAATTCAAAAGATTTTTAAAAATTTATAATGTGCTAATCAAAACTAAAAATTAGGGAGAAAAGGGATAAGAAAAGGCCAATATCTCCTTTTAACCAATTAAATTTTAATAAAATTTTTTAAAATTTATATATTCACCATCTCTCACCAAAATTTAATTGATTGTCCCATAATTTCAACACAATAAATTAAATATACACATAATTTTTTAGTAGAAAAAATTTAAAACTTTGTCCTTTTAAGTTATGATCCAATATTGGTACTTATAGCAAATTGTTTTTTAATTTATTTAATTTTAATATAAGAAAATAGTTAATATCTACAAAATAATAGTTAATTAATAATTTTAAATTTTAAAAAATAAAAAAAATTTGCCTAAGGCCCTAAATACTCTTAATCCGGTCCTCTCTCTCTCTCTCTCTCTCTCTCTATATATATATATATATATATATCCACTAGCAAAACTTTAAAGGGAAAAATCAAGATTTAGACTAACACCAGAAAACATCCAAAAATATCAAGAAACATGGAGACTAATGTTCACTGATTTCAGCATCAAGGGCTTAAATGGATTTTACCACATAAATGAAGGGCTTAAGATGCCTTTTTTTTTTTTCAAACAGAGACAATGGGTTGAATACGGCAGATAACAGCTCTTTCCTAGAAATTCATCCACAGAAAAGCGAGGGAGGGAGAAAGAAGTCAATTCGTGGTTCGGCTCGGTTCAATTGGGTTCTTCTTTTGAACCTTGCTGCGGTATTGAGCAAAATCGAGGATTTTGAGGAGCAATGGATCAGATATTGAACAAGGTGGGATCTTATTGGTTAGGCCAGAGGGCTAACAAGGAGATCAATTCCGTCGGCGATGACATCAACGTACGTTTCATTTCTTTTTCAATCACAATTTCATTTCTTTATTTGATTTATAATTTCGATCTGCTCATAATTTGGCTAATTTTGAGGTTTTTCATCAATTTATAGCAATTATTTACTGCATATAATGATAATGTTGATGAGGGATTTAGGCTTTTTTTTTTCTTTGTTTTTTTGTGTGAAAGATAATTAGTTGGGTTTTTTCGGAGATGACCGGTTTTAATGCGGTTGAATCAGCATTATATGCTGGCTGCTTGTTTGGAAATATTTGCAAGAATTCTATTCAATTGAGTTCTGTTTGATTTACTTCTCGTGTTTGGAAATCTCATTATTGCTAGAATTCAATTCTTTCGACTTAAATCAATACTAGGGATTTTGAAATAATAAAAATAATGCCGAAATTGACTCGGTTGTGCAAGAATTGAAATCTCTGTAAATGATTTATTATTCCAAGCAATGCTATAAAGTAGCAAATAAGGTAGAATCTCTTAACCTAGTTTACTGCCTTAAACATCACTTTAGCTGCTATAGCTGTAGTTGTGGACCTGTGGTAATGGATGGACTCACAAATATTTGGGATTAAAGAAACTGAGAAGGGCAGGAATTTGACTACAAAGTATGATTGGAAGCTGGAAAATGCTGATCTTTTACATTTTCCTATCATTTGCAATCTTATTCTGAAGTTTATGAATTATACTGATTTCTCAAGTTTGAGTCAGACACAGTGGAATTCACCTTCTTCCCCTGCTTGCAGCAGTTGATAATTCAAGTTGAGTTAAGCGTGTGAATGTATTGCCTTTTGTATGTTAGCTCATGCACGGATGCTCTGATATTTTTGTATCGGTCATTAACGCATCTTTCAGGCTGACACTGTTTCCCTGTTAACCAGTCATTGTCAAGCAGTATTGAAGGAGGAGCCAAATGGCTTGTCAACAAAATGAAAGGTTGGTTGATATATTCTTTTGCTCTTTTCTTCTTGTGCTTTCTTTGCTTCTCCTGATGATGGAGCTCTTTTTCTAGCATTTCTAGTTTGTTTATTGTGGTATTTTCCAGTTCTAAACCACATGATTTTTCTTTCTTTTTGCAATTCTGGAGCATGGTGCTTAAGTTGTTCTATGCTATATCTATGTTCAAATAAATATGCCTTCCAGGTTGTACTGTTACCCTCGATGTCAAATATAGGAATATGCTATCTTGTATGTGCTATGTGTTACTGCTAGCTCTTCTGAGAAATTTTATGCAAATTTCGACCATAGTATAAAATAAATTCAAAATAACCTGCATAGATTATACCCCAGAGATTAGACTACATTACAATGTGATTTGTTTACTTCTTTTATGCTGTTCAGTTGCTTCTTCTTTTTTCTTTTCTCCCAAGTGTACAAGTCCCAGTAAAAAGAGCATCTCAGTATCTTTGATATTTGTTTCTTCATTAAATTTTCTCATCTGAGATAACTTTTTGCTTTAGTCCATATGGATGTTGGCACAGAAATTATTGGTTTTAATGGTGTATTAATTTGCTGATTTCCTTTTTAAAATTGTTCCTGGATTTTTCACAAGATTTAGCATTTAATAGGAAGAATGACATATACTGGACAGGGAAAATGCAAAAGCCATTGCCCGAACTTCTCAAGGAGTATGACTTGGCCATGGGAATCTTTCCACGAGATGCTACCAACTATGAGTTTAACGAGGAGACAGGAAAGCTTACTGTTTTTGTTCCTGAAGTCTGTGAAGTAGGCTACAAAGATTCATCTGTCTTGCGTTTTTCAACCACCATAACTGGATATTTGGAGAAAGGAAAACTAGCTGATATAGAGGGAATGAAGACAAAGGTGATGATCTGGGTTAAAGTGACTTGTATCACTTCTGAAGGACCAAAGCTTCATTTCACAGCTGGGATGAAGACGACAAGGAAAAGAGGGGCTTATGAGGTCCTTAGAGATGGAGTGATTGTGGACAGGTTCTGAGGTTGTCGAAATACTTCCTAGATATAATATTGTTGTGAATAAGTCCTTCTGCATTGGTTCTGGACTGTTCTGCTTACCTTCTTCATTGTATAATGATGAGCTAAATTGAATTTCATATGCATGCCAGGGTTGTTAAAATATAGTAAATAGCCAAATTGCAAGTTGATTTATGGTTTGATAACACGGCATGAATTTCCTTTTGCCTCCCTTCAGTTTGACTCAAACTATGTAAGTGGATACCATATTTTAGGAGAATTATGTCCTCTGATTTTCCATAATCAACGGGGGGTGTAAAATTTGGAAAATGGATACTGTAATTAGTGTTTCCTTGACAAAGAGCAGAGGCAGCTGCAATCGCGCTGTCACTGGTCTTTGATGAGGCCTTATAGGAAGCTTAACTTTTATGCTTACTGTTATGTTGTGTTATATCACGTCTTGCATGTGCAGTTAGAAACATACTTAGGAACAGTAATTGTTCAGTTGCTACACAGAATATTGATGGTATTGCTCTTGAGGATGCGTTTCACCCACCCCATCGGGTGACAGTTTTGGTTGTTTGACGCAGCAGGGACCCTTGTCATCCGAGTCCCTACGCGTCGGCCAGATTACTAGAGCAACCTACCCCAAATATTCATAAAAACTAAATGAAACCATCCTTGTCCAATTGAGTTTGGTAGATGCTGATATACAAATTTTACCCGTACAAATATGTGAATAGTTGTTTACTTTCGCAAATGCAAACATTTATCGGCCAACATTAACCGTTTCTTCTCCATACTCTTCTTCATATTATTCATTTTCTTTTAAGATGAGAATTCACAGCTGACAAATGGCAGTAGCCAGTGACATAGAGTTTTTCTAAGAGTGGGTGGATTAAATGGTAAAAATCCCAACTACATTAAGGTCCATGCTAAAGGTCATACGTCCAAATCCTATCAATGTCAAGTCTAAGTCTTTATTTGGCATGATATATTGGAGCCACATATATATGTATGAATTTGTCATTTACTCCCTGTACTTCTAACTTTATCAAATTAACACTTCAACTTGTATAGCCTATTATATGAACACATGTATTTGCATGAATTTGTCACATTGCCACTATATGTATACTGACATTTCATCCACATGTTTTGCTAATAACACAAACAAATATTTATATAATAAGTTATGGACAAGTTGAAGTGTTAATTTAATATCACTGGAAGTATAGAGGTCAAAGTGACAAATTTATATAAGTATAGGTGTTGTAGATGTAATATGCCGCCTTTGTTGTTTTCAATTAATGATTGTATTTTTGTAAATGTTTAAAAACATGGCAGTAGCAAGCTTTGCTTGCCTTACTCTCAGATGCTCCTGCATGGAACCCGGAACCACCGCCAATAGCGCTCCTTCCAGGAGTATGCCAAGTGCCAAATCTTACTATTACAGCTTAAACCATCATCATAAATCTTTTACTCCAGAGATTGAAAAGTTGAAAGCTTCTACATTCTAAGCAAATACTGGTTCAATTTCAGCAAGCTAGTTTTTATTATTGTTGATCTAGGAGCAACAGTCTTTGTGATAAACATGTAGCTATTTTTTTTTCTTTTTTTGTGGTTTACATTCAAATTATATTTTTTCTTTTTCTTTTTCTTGACATGACCTTACCAGCACCTTCTAAAATGAATTGTGGTAAGATATAGGCAAATGATGCTTACAAGCTGAGAACAACAGTTGCACCATGAAAATTCAACCTGTAGGTAGAGCAGTGCTTGCAGATGAAATAAATATGCAAAATATATACCTAAGTTATTTTTTATCATCATTGAGTTGTTGAAAAAAGCCTTTTGCTGCTTCATAAGTGGACCAGCTAATTGCAGCCGCTGGAGCATGGAAGAGCATTCGTGGGATCCATCCCCTCATAAGGCCATGGTATCCATCTTTCTTCACAACCGTTTTCACAACATTCCCAATTGAATTACTGGAAAATCTATGGCAACCACAAACACCCTGCAGTGTAACCAAAACGAGGATCTTGGTAAAAAACTTATAATTCAGCCTGCTAGAGTTTACAAAAATTGTATCAACATCTTTCACTTGATCAAATTGTCCAAAAATCAAGCATGCGCATGTTTAATTGCTTCTTCAATTTAGATTGCTCCAGTTAAAGTGTCGTCAATTTCATTTTTTAAAGCTAAAGATGTGAATCGAAGGGCTAGTCCTCATCTAGAATGTCTTGACTTTGTTTTGGCATGAATCATGCCAAAATTTTCTTCAAAGTATTAAAGAAAGTGCCAAGAACAGTAAATAGACATGTTTACAATATTCTAATTCTATTATTACTACTAAAGTAAATCTTTAATTTTCTTTTGGTATAATTTGGTCCGACTAGGGTCAAATTCGAGATTGTATTCTTCAAAGACATTTTATTATCATTCTGATGCCTCCGGTATCCAATAGCTATAAAAATTTTATTTATTTCAAAGTTTGAATGAATGAACCTATAAGAGTTTTTATTTTTTCATAACATTTGTTTTCTCAATACATAAAACTCCATACATTATTTAAGAGAATTCAACCTCATTACCACTTGGAATAATTATGGGTATCTTATTCTTTATTTGTGCCTTACATTAATGTAAACAAAGATAATTTTTTCAATAATAAAAAACTTGCGCATAAGAGTGAACAATTATAGCTAATGTTAAGAATGGAACAAGTTCTTCTCTAAAAAAAAAAAATTGGAACAAGCAAATACCTGACACTGTAGCTGAGTCTTAACAACATCAAGTGGAGTGGTAAGAGCAGCAGCCAAACCACCAGCAACAGCACCAGCACTGGCATGAACCACCATCCTCTCATCGTCGGCACTCTCCGGGGACACTTCCATCAACGCCCTCTTCGCCGCCTCATAAGTTGCAAAATAAACCGCCGTAAAAGGCGCATTCATAACAACCGTAGTCCTGTACGACCTGTAAAACGCCCCGATTCCCTCTTCCATTAACACCCTCTTGACACAGTCCTCAACCCCTTTGTAAGGACTGCTCTTTAACTGCAATCTCTGCTTCACCATATCCATCGGCGTGAAAACGGCATCACTTGCCACAGTAGCAAAAACACCCGATACAGCGTGTGCAACCGAATTATTCGGGTCGCCCCGAGACAACAACTGTTTCCCAAATTCATAAACAGAGAAGTACACTGCATGAGCAGGTCCAGCTCCGAGACCCATAGCTCCAATTCCACGATAGAATACAGCAGGACCTTCAAGTTTCAAGATAGAACCAAAAGCCTGACGGACACCAATAGATTGAGTCGGGTACGATGATGACGACGACGCAGAAAGCACTTGCATGCGGGTTTTGAGCGTGTCAACAGGGAACATAGCCATGTGTTCTACACATCCGGCTATGGAACCGGCGATCATGTATTGATAAAAGTGAAGGCCGTCGTGGGAGATTGAGATATCGGGATGGTGGTGAAAATCAGGTGTCCGGTAATTCGGAGAGGCATCAGCGGCCATTTCTGTGGACAGTGAGCTGAGAAAATGGAAAGGAGTGAATATATAATAACAATTGGAAGAGGTTGAGTGGATGATTGAGGCTTGTCAATGGCTTTCGGGGTGTGTGATGGGATAAGTGGGATGGGGTTGTCGCTATATAGCAGTAAAGATGACAAAAACATATATATATTATGGGAAATTTTCGTTGTTTTAGTTAAGATTTTTAGTGCTCAAAAATGGAAGTAATGCAGTTGAAGATTTTATATTAAGCTTTATATATATATATAAAATGGGTAAATACCCCCTGAAGTTTTAATTTAAGTGTTGATATGTCATTAATGTTATTTGGGATTTTAATATACCATTAATATTAACATCATAATCTCCAAATATTAAAATTTATCTATGTGACAGCTGACACCCACAATTTGTGAGTACAATTAAGTCTTATAATTTTTTTTTATAATTAAATCCTATAAATTAATAAAAAATAATTTTAAGAGTTACTAACAAAAAAAAATTGATAAAATACTTTTTAAAATATTTATATAACATAAATATAAAATTTAAAAAATTTTTAAACCTATAAAATATATATTTTTTATTTTTTTTTAAATTTAAAAAAATTTTACAATTAAGTGATATATATTTCAAATCCAATTTTATTCATTAATATAAATAGCAAATTGATAATTAACCCAAAAATTTAATTTCAATGGTTGACTAAAAATTTTTTAAATTTTATTAATTAGTTTAAATTTTTAAACCTACACAATAAGTGATAAATAAAATTTTTTTATTCAATTGTTAAAATTAAATTTTTTTAGTCCCAAAAATTAATATAAACAGTGTGATATGCTAATTAAGTTATCATATATTTCTTAATTAACTAGCAATTTTTTTAACATCCAAAAATTAAAAGTTAGCTTAGAGTATAGTCTTAAACTATCCCTATATAGTCAAAAGTGGTTATAGGTTCAAAATGACAATAGTTTAAGAAAAAAAAATGTAATGGGACTACAAAATTTTAATTTTAACAATTGAATAAAAAAATTAAAATTTTAACAATTGAATAAAAAATTAAAAAAATATAATGGGACTATAAAAAATTTTTAAATTCAAGAAAAAATTAAAAAAAATATATTTTATAGGTTTAAAAAAATTTTAAATTTTATAATTATGTTATATAGATATTTTAAAAAATGTTTATCAATTTTGTTTGTTAGTAACCCTTAAAATTAATTTTTTTTATTAATTTATAGGACTTAATTGTACTACAAAAAGTTACAAGAATTAATTGTACTCATGAGTTGTGGATCACAACTGCCACATAGACAAGTGTTAACGTTCGGGGGGTTATGCGCTTCATTTTTGAAATGTTAATAGTGTATTAAAATCTTAAATAACGTTAATAATATATCGACACTTAGGATAAAACTTCAATAGGGTATTTGCACCTCTCTCTCTCTCTCTCTCTCTCTCTATATATATATATATATATATATATATATCTCTGTTCTTCCCTGTCAGTAGTCCAAGTTGAAAGAATGTATACATTCTGATAAGGAGATTAGGTTCGAAATTTTATCTCTCTATTGCTTTTCACTTTGGTAGAAAATTAACTACTTCAAGTAATTTAAAAAAATACTCCTAAAATTTCAATAACCATACTCATGTGCGTTGAATAAAAATTTTAATAGATGATAAATTAATATACAAATTTTGATATGTAATTTTAAATGTTCAAATTGATTCAATTTAGACATGTAATTTAGATATCTTGAAGGAAATGGTCTGGCAAATCTTGCTTTAGGACAGTATAGAGGATTTCATGAGTTGTCCTTATTGTCCTGAGATTGCCCATTTACTTCGGAATGACGAAATTGGTATGGCCTGGTCTCGGCTGATTCAAAGCTGAGTTTGTTTCTTGCTATTTGGGGTATCCCCTCCCTCTGTACAAAAAAAAAAATAAATAAATAAATAAAAAAATAAATAAATAAAAATAAAAATAAAAATAAAAATTCAATTCATCATATACATTGAGTAGATATTTTAACGCATGTGCACAATAGTTAATGGCTAATAGAGTGATAGACAAATCAAATCGAATCGAGTATCCAAGTATTTAAGATTGCTTTATTCATATTTATTTCGAGTTTAAAAAAAAAATTTAAATTCAATTTGTTAAATTATTCAAAATAACTTGAGTTATTTATAAAATCTTATTAGTTATTAAAAATTAAGTACTATTATATTGTCAGTAATATATATATATATATATATATATATTCAAGTTAAATTAAATTAAATTCAAATTATTTATTAAAATAGATTGAATTTGACTTAATAATAAATAAGATTCTATTCCAACACATACTTTAGATCCCTCCATTGATAAAATAGGTATATCAGTTTAAGAAAATTTAAATCTTTATGATGTTTTATAATTTTGTTTCAATTTTTTAATTTTGAAAAAATTGTTTCAATTTAGAAAAAGTCGCAAATATTATCCGGTCAAAATTAAAAAAAAATGTTGATAACATCCCATTTATCCTTTTTAACTTGGTAAAGTTATTATAGTCTATTAGCATAAAAAAATCAAATACTTAAATTTTTTTGAGAGAAGAAGATGAATCATTATTCATTAAGATTAAATATACATCTTAATGAGAAATAATATAAATAAAAGCATAATTAAAAAGTATTAAAATAAAATTTTATTATTATGAAATTTTTTTGTCGTTATTCGTGATCAATCGCATTGACAAAATTCTTTTAATTTGTAATCTGGTAATTTTTATGCTCCACACAATAATTTTGATTAGGCATAAATTATCATTTTAGTCTTTAAATAAGTCTAATTATAAAAATATTGTCAACATTTTTATGACGGAGAGATATATGAAATCCATAAAAGGAATACCAATCCATAAAGAGCAAAAATGCCATGAAAAAGATTCAACAATTTTGACAAAAAAAAATTGAACAAACAGATTAAAAGTATGTATTTATTGAATAAAAAATAAATAAAATAGAAAGATATAAAATGTTTAAAATTTTTTATAATTCTATTCCAACTTTTAAATTTGATGTAATATTTTAATTTAGATAATTTAATTAATTTTAATAAAAACAATTATTTATTTAAAATTAAATAGAAAGCACATACGCAATAATAAATGAAATAAATCTACTATTGACAATTTGTTAAATTTTTAAATGATTGTCCTAATAATTTCAAAATTTGAAGACATTTTTATACAAAAGTGCTAACTGTTTCTTCTTTATTTTGTTTCTAAATTTCTTTATAATTTTGTTTTGTTTTTATGACCCACCAATTATCTCTTAAATCAGTAGTGATCTATTATTATTCTCCTGTTTTCTTTATTTTTTTATTTTTATATATCTAATAAACACAAATCTTGAATCTATTTGTTTTTTTATTAGAATTTTTGAAACTTACTTCATGGAGTTCTTAATACTCTTTATGAGATTTTGATGGTTATCTTTTATAAATTTTATATTTTTTTCTATTGTGAAATTTTTATTAATATTTCTATAACCAGACTCGGTTAAATAAAAGAGCTAATTGTTAAATGGATCGCTGAGTTGTAAATTAAAATAATTTTATCAATGCGACTGAAGAATCACAACAAATAGTTTCATGATTTGACTAAGAGTTCATGTTGATACTTCTTGATTGTACTTTTATTTATATTAATTGTTCATTGACATGTATTTTTACTCATTAATAATGAATGGTTCACTTTTTTCTCTTAAAAAAGATATTCTTTATATAAAATTATTATTCTAATAATTTAAAATTTTGAATTATTTGTAATTATTTATTTAAAATAAAGTGAAAAAAATCTAACTTTAAAATACAAAGAAATTTTTTCTTATTTTACTATATATATGTGTATGATGTTATAAGATTTATCACCTCCATACTTTTTATTTAATTTTCACAAAATAATTTTAATTAGTTTGAAATATTTTTTCAAAATTTATAAAATGAGTTTTCAAAAGTAAATTTTTTAATTTTTATATTAATATACCTTTATAAATTTTTAAATACAAAAAATATATGAGACATTTTATAAATATTATGTCAATTTTTTTATTTAATTTTGACCATATATCTATTTATTAATGATTGATAAAAATAAAATGTTTTTATTAAAAAAAATTTGAATAAAATTGCAAAATATGGGTACCTTTGAATTTCTTCTGCCACTAAACCTTCAAAATAATGATAAATTTGGATTATTTAACTAGCGAACTAGCTAGCATGGACATGGGAACAGGGATACGGGAAAAGTGGATACGGACATTGGAGTTAATTTATAAATATTAAAAATATAAAGTTAATTTATAAATATAAAAAATTATAAAATTTAGTTTATATAAATTATAAATTAGATTCAATTCAAAAATATACTTTTCATGATTAGCAATATTTTTTAATACTAAAAATAATTTTAAAACACACAAAAAAAATGTAATCATGTTATCTTATAACATAAACAAAACAATAATACCTTAATTATACATAATTTTTCAAAAACAAATAAATAATTTTCCATCTATTTTTACTTAAAATTAACAATAAAATCATAACACTCATAAGCAACATTAATATATCAAGATTTCATTCATAATATTTATTAGCAATTTCAATTTCTAGAATCTTCTACTTAATTAACATTTTCACTCTCAATATTCTCATTGACATTTTCATTCAAGAATACCGCCTCTAATTTTGGTCCATCCAATGATGGAAGATGCATATGTTTAAAGAGACACATGTTTCCTTCTATTTTTTAAAAAAAAGCCCTAACACTTTTTTTTAATTTTTAAAAACGCCCCCAAAACGTGTTGAATAAGTTTTCGAGATGTATCAGTGTCAGAAACGTATCCGACACGAGACACGACTCTTTATAGAAGTGTCCGTGCAACATAGCTGGCAAATCAGTTGGAATGAGTACGTTAGTTAACTAGTCAAACATGAATTGAGCTCGAAGTTTCTTTCTAAGGTTGCTGCAAGTGAGAGAAACAAGGGAGATATTTTTTTTCAAGGAGCTATTTGATCTAGCAAGAGTAAACAACTCCTCCTTTCCTCCCTTCTTCTCATTTCATGGTTATTTTTCATTTAAATAATTAATTTTTGTTTATTTATGTAGTTTTTTTAAAAAATTTATCGATCCATTTATAGATTTTATTTATTATTTATAAGTTTTTAAAAGGTTATGGTGATAAAAGAAGATTACAAGATATCGATCGTATGAATGATTTTTTTTCTTTTTTTTGATAAACTCTTTTTAGTATTTTCAAAAATGTCGTAAAGAGTATTTGGAGGCCTCTGTGGTCATGAAAAATTCTCCCCCTTTTTTTTTTGAAATTTTAAGATGAAAATTTCTGCACTATTAAAACTAAAAAGAATAATATTTTGTGAAGATTTCAAGTAGCTTGTGTTCTTCAGTGAAGATTTGTTGCAACTTAATTATACTGCTCTTTAAGGATAAACTCTATTTAGATGCAAGTTACTATCCTAAATTTATTTTATATCACTTATTTTTCTTTTTGTAATCTCTACTTCTATCGGTAAAATTTTATCTTTGAAAAAAAAAATACATGAACTAAGCTCCATGGCTTACTTTGATTTTCAACACTAAATTGGTGATGCTATATTAATGGATAAATATAATCTTATGTACATATCGTCATTTTGATATGTGTAAATAGAAATATACAGGAAAATTACATTTTCCCCCTCTATATTTGACCTAATTCATATTTTTTCCCTTTTTATTTGAAAATTGAATATTTTTGTCCCTCAATTTTCACTTCATCTACACTTTAGTCTTTCCGATAGAGTTCCGGTGAATCTCTTATATTAAAAAAAATAGATTCCTTTATTTTATAAAGAAAAAACAATTTAGTTTCTCTATTTTATAGGCATGTAAGTTCAATCCCTCTATTTTAATAAAATTCTAGTTTTAATTTTTTTTAAAAGTAACTGTTTTTCAACACTTGCACATGTTGCCATCAACACTTTAGATTTTATTATTAATTACTTGATTTTTACTTTAAAAATTAAGTTACTTATTTTTTAGCATTTGATTTGAATAATTGTAATTTTTAAAATTATTAAAAACAAAATTTTATTAAATTAAGTGTAAAAAAATGAATATAAAATAAAATTGATGGAAAATTATAATTAAATTTTTTAGTTAATATATTGATAGATGTATGCATAGGTGTTAAAAGTTTAATTGACATCAAAATTTTAAATTTAAAGTAATTAAAAATTTGAAGGATTAAATTATTTTATAGTATTTAAATAAAGGAATTAAACTGTTTTGTCTTTATAAAATAAAGAAATCTAAATATTTTTAAATATAAGATAGTCATTAGAATCTTAACGGAAGGATTAAAGTGTTGACGAAATAAAAATTGCGAAATAAAAAATTTAATTTTTAAATAAGAGGTAAAAAAATATGAATTAGATCAAATCTCAAAATATATTTTCAAATATATTTGATCATCATCGTGTGTAATCATATATGCTCAAAAGACATTGCAGAGTTATATTAGTCTAGATGTATATATTGATATCCAGCACAACATATAGGACAGAAAATTACTATTATAATTAAAGGGAATGATCTATATTGCTACTAGCAACATCAATAATATATCACAAGTAGTGACAAATCATCCGATTTTTTTTTTCTATTTCATAGAGCTCCAATTATATGGGTCAAAATTTAATTTAATTTTTTTTTATCTTACCGTACGTAATTTGTGTCGAAAGTAACCATATCTATTATTAATTGATAAAATCAACATTAGTGTTCACTTTTTAACTTGATCACAACTAACAGCCGTCAAATTTGATGAGAATATTGACCACCACCACAATATCCCAAGTTATATATATATATAAAAGATAGCAGGGAGACGTGTGTTGTCCACAAGTCTTTGAAGCAATGCATTAATTAAAATTTGATATCTTCTTGGCATTGATCTTCAACATATACAATGCAATTCCATGTATCGCTGTCAGATTTTAGCCTCTCAACTCATCTAGCAACAAAGAAAGAAAATAATATCTGAGGTAGAGAATGTGTTCTGTGGTATCCACAAGCCACTCACGATAGAGCATCTCTATCTTGAAAATAAAAATAAAAATGAAAGGCATTAATATAGTTCCAATTTTCAACATACAAATCCATCCAAAAACATACACATTACTTTAGATATTGACAATGATTAGGCTTATCGTCTTGATCATCAATCAAAAGATCCTTCTTTTTTTTTCTCTTTGTTTTGTATGTGCTGTTTAATTTTATTCTAATACACATCCCACTATTTTAAAAAGTTTGAGTTTTCAAATAAATGTCATTAGTGACAAATCACATCAATTAAAGTATAATAAACTCTAAATACTATTTTTTTTAAGATTATCAGTATTTGGAGTTTATTAAATTGTTATTATTTTGGTTCGATTTAAATAAAATAGAAAGGATAATAAAGATCTCTTAAACCCTAATGACTAAAATTATTGTAACCGTATACATTATAATTTGAATCCAAAATGTCTTTCCCTATTAGTCCATCCCAACAATTGACTCAAAATCAATATTTTATTTAAAAAATTTCAGCCTTTTCACCACTCGGGCCTACTTCAAGCATCTTAATCTTATTTTGGACGCGTCAAATTCATGCTCTTTACTCTTTCCAATCGGTAGATTCCTTGCGTAATTGATTAAATGTATATACAGTCGTTTAGCTAGTTGTGTGAACTGAATTCTCCTTCACTTGTCTTGCCTTTTTATTTGCATTATGTGCCAAAAAAACAAGAAGTGGCTAGTCAGTTTCAAAGATGATATATAACGACTCAAGCCAGCCAGAGCTTATTGCCCTAAAAAAAAATCCGAGTATATGCTCTGGAAGGCATAGAACAGTGACAATTCATTGGCTTAAACTCACGTCCAATTTATGTACGCGCACACAATTCATTGGAAACTTTCAAATGTCAAATTCTTGAATCTATGCCATAGTCTTTGGTGAACCACGAACATAATATGGTAGCTACCTGCACTTTATGCATGCACTTCCTGCTTTCTTTCATATTGATCTCATTCAACACCTGGACAAAAGCAATAATAATCTTCAACCACGAGACTTTATGCTTCATATCATTCCTGGGTACGATTCAGTGGAACCAGTTGGGTTTATATATATATCTATATATAACTCTACCATTTACTGTTGTCATCAATTCCTATATTCTCACTGGTAATCTCAAATCCAAGTCTCAGAGTTCACTCTCTTTGGGTGTCAAATTCATCATCAGCTGAAGACGATTCAGGGTGTTTGTCATCGTTTGACAAGCAACTCCTAAAATCTACTGCAGCTCAGGGGCTGGTGTGAGTTTGCCACCAGAGGAGTTCATTGGAGCCCACTTGAAGCTAGCAATGTTCCATTTCTCTTCTGTGTAAAACATATAAAAGAATCGTTATACATGTCGCCACATGTGGTGGGAAAGGTACATAGATTATTTTCCATTTTTGGCTTTATTGAATTTTTGGTATCCCATGAATATGAGGGGTAAAAAAATATTTTAGGAAACACAATGTTAGTATTCATATCGCCCCCAAATTGGATCAAATAATCGGTTAAAATTAAGAAACCGACCAAAAATTAAATAAATTAAATTATATATATTACATGTTGACAATAAGCATATTTTCATGTGTAGTTTGATGGTAAGCGTGTTGCCAAGTTGATAACACATCTCCGGTTCAAATATCGAATGCTGCATCAATACCACATACAGGGTATGTGATTTTTATTTTGATAATAAAATTTTATTGTAATTCGGTTAACCAATAAGCAATAGAATAATCCTTTACATTTATGGTTTCCATTTTAATTTTTATTGTGGGTGAAAATTTAGTTCAGACCGACTACTCGAATGCTCATCCCTAACAATAATTATTATAGTAAAATAAAATAACACTTGCTCTCAACATTACATCAAATAGTGTAATATATTATATTCAAAATGTTTTAAACTTGACTAATATATATATATATATATATATATATTTTAAATGTAAAACATTCTATCAAAGGTTTAAAAATAAAATGGCAAAAACACATTTTATGATACTTAAAAACTATTGATTCACTAGTGAGGTAGTTATATAACAGTCATTTTATTTTAAGAATACCATAAGATATAGGTGTAGATAACTGATTTGATCGGCTTGTAACAGAGGACAAACTATAGACGTTCGGTTTGATCAGCCCAAAATAGAAGCCCAATAATGAAATTAAACAAGCACTAGACGGAAAAGAACAGTCCGAAATTCTTAAGAATGAATGTAAAGTCCAATGAATCTCAAAAGCCCATCAAAAGTTCAAGCCCTATATATATATTTATTTATTTATTATTGAAAAAAAAAAGAAAAAAAGGTGAATTGATGGGAGAGAGGGAAAAGAGATAGAGAATGATAGAGGGGAGGAGGATATCATGATGGATGTTTTTTTTATTTAAAAAAAAAGAGAAAGTGGGGGAAATTTTGAAGAAAAGAAAAGAAAAAAGTGGAAAGTGGGGAAAAATTTGAAGAAAAAAAAAAGGGAAAAGCGGGGGAAATTTTGAAGAAAAAAAAAATTTGAGGGGAATGAAAAAAAAAAGAAAAAAGAAGGATTTTTG
>CATIWM010539350.1:0-30920 GCA_949671775.1 Mallotus repandus | reverse complement strand
AGAAACAAACTCAATTACTTAATGCATTTCCATACTGCCAAGATGCTAAGCAAGGCCAACCTTACTAGTTTAATAAAATACTTCTAAGATATATGAATTATTTTTTATCAACCATTACATACAAATGTAAACATAATATATTCATACAAGCACATATTAACAATTTAATATATGATGATGCATGGGCATGGCATAATAATTAAAGGTAATTATTATGCATAGTACATAAGCAAGTATATAAATAAGATGCATGATCATGTCAAAAGTATTATAATGCAACTACATGTTATGGTGACATATGAATATAGCCATATTACATTGTTCATGTCATAAGCATAGTAAAAATGATATATAACAAATATAACAAATAAAATGATATATAAATTTCTACTAACATAATATGCGTGTACTTGACATGGCAATCATCATGCATAACAATTCCTAATCATGTAATGCTAATCATATTGAAATGAGATGAAATGATATAAAGAGAATAGAGGTTAAAAAGGCAAACACTCAAGTAGGCTCCTCTTCTTCAGTCTTATCCTTATTTTATGAGATTTTGGGGCAATTATTTTAAGAAAATTTGATGTTTAAAAAGGAAAGTAGTAAATAAGGAAAAATTAAAATGTTTGAAAAATACTTAAAATGAATAAAAGAAATTTTTTTGAAAAGATAAACAACTAGAAATAAAATTAAATAAGATTTCTTGAATGAATAAATAAAAAATGGAAGCTAAAAAGTACTAAAAAGATAAAATTTATGGTGATTAATTGATTATATTAAAGCCTTTAACTTATGATGTGGTCAATTCATCAAATTAGGCTTCAAAATGTAGATCTTGTACCTTGGACAAATTGAATTTACATCATAAATTATTGTCTTCTTTTATCCCAATAATCATTATAAATTATTTAAGAAAAAAAGAATAAAAACAATTGATCTTGAGATTTTGGTTGAATTCAACATTATGAATGTACACACAAAATGCAATGCACCAAATAATAAGCATGTACAAAAGAAATATAATAAAGGCAATTTTGAATGTAATAAATCATTAAATAATTGAAATAAGAAAAAAATTAAGGAGAGAAAAGGAGATAAATTCATACAAAAATCTTTCAAAATGGAGAAAATAAAAGTAATATGTGATAAGGAAATTGAAAATAGAAATTTATCAACTATATATATAAACTAGTAAGATCACCTGCGCTTTGCCACAGGCAACACACACATATATATTTACACACATAAAACATTAATTAGTAGATACAAAATTATATAAGTTTAAATTCATGAATTAGGATAACATCTTTTAATTTTTTTTCTTTTAAGCAAATTGTTCAAGTTAAAAAAATTCCAAGGCGAGGTCTTCAAAAAACTTAAACAATATTAATTTTTCTTGTCATCAGGATAGTTAAATCTATAATAGAAAAAATGATCGACTAAGAATAATAAAATTTTTTCGGAAAAAATAATTTATTTTTTTTAAAAAAACTTGGTGCATTATTTTTTGACCAGAAATAGATCAACTTGACAATAAATAAATACCAAACTAATTTAATGACGTTTAGCTAATAAAGGTTGAGTAAATAATAATAAACATCTAGGGAAAAAAGGGAAGCATAAACCACAAATAAAATTAATATATAATTTAATTCATTAACATGAAAACGCAAACAAACAACAAATAATATTCACATATAAACTCAAACAAACAACAAGTTTTTTTTTCTTTTTAAAGAATAAGACAATTTTATTTTTTTTCCTATTGTAATAGCCAATCATTTAAAAAAATCTTGCAATGGTCTAAAGAAAGACAAAGCAAGAATCAAAGAAAAGGGAAAAGTGTGGGGGATGTGAAAAGGAGAGACAACTGAAGGTGCACTATAGAAGTGGAAGGAGTTTAAGTGAGTCGGGTGAAGAGAATAATGTAAAAATATAATGACAAAAAAGGGCACCTACAGTGGCATGGTTTTGATGGTGCAGAGGGGTTCAAATGACAGATGGACAAAGTGGTGTCATTTTGAGTGAGGGATTTTGTATTACTTATAGTGGGGGCGAAAACGTAAACAACATGCAAATTATAACAGTGGTAGAATTGCAATTTGAAACAAATTCAATGGCTATAAAATTTAGGCAAAAAACGGTGATAAATTTTGTAATTAAGTACAGAATCAATGCCTTTAAATTGCATTGTAGCACTACAGTGCAATTTGAGTTTGAGTTTTATATATATTAATAGTTATGGCTAAGATAGAAGAAGTTGGTAAAAAAAATGAAATGTGAATTATTAATATAGTTGGGAAAATATTTGACCAAGAAAATTACATGAATTAACTTAAGTAATTATTTAAAAGAATGAATAGCAAATATGCACAAAACAAATAAAGAAATAAGATGGGACATTTTATATAAATGGAATGAGTAATAAATATTCAACATATGATAAAAAGGTTCTAAAACTGTCATGACAATGAATTAAATGACAAAATAAGTGCTAATCAAAGAAAATAGTAAGAAAATAGGTATAAAGAAATATATATTAGATTTATAGAGGAAATAACAAAATAAAAAGGAATATAAGAATGTGTTGAGTAAAAATGAGATAAAAATAGAGGATTGAGACATAAATATTAAATGAAATATGTAAAAAGAAAGTGTTTGGGAGAATAGAGATGCCAATATGGGAATAATAAAGAAATAGAAACATATTTAACTAAATAGAAGAAAAATTAAAACAAATAACTAATAAATTGAACTTACAAATGTTAAGAAAATGAGATTAAGGATGAGATTAGGAAAAGATATAAACAAAATATAAAGAGAGTGAGATTGAGATCTTGTACTATAATAACGAC
This sequence comes from Mallotus repandus, assembly GCA_949671775.1. Classification (NCBI taxonomy): domain Eukaryota; kingdom Viridiplantae; phylum Streptophyta; class Magnoliopsida; order Malpighiales; family Euphorbiaceae; genus Mallotus; species Mallotus repandus. Next base: position 28,059 of record CATIWM010539350.1, on the reverse strand, counting down.
AATTTATATAAGGCATAACACATCTATAATCCCTTGTACTTGGCACAATTTTTCAATTTGACACCTCAACTTACCATTTGTCATCTTAACACTTAAACTCGTCTAAACTACACTAATTTGATGAATATGATAACATAATATAGTTGTCACCCCCTGTACTTGCCACTTTTTGTTAGTCTAACATCTCAACTTGTAATTTTTGGTCAGTCAAACCCTTAATATGTGGCACACGCTGATTCGTTATTTCATACCATGTGTGCTAATAAAGGTTTTAAAAATGTATTTTAGGCTAGTTCGGGTGTTGAAATGGCAAAACTATAAGTTAAGGTATCAAACTGATAAAAAGTGACAAGTAAATGGGGTCATGAATGTATTATACATTTATATAACAAGGTATAACAATATATATTAACATAAATATAACATACAAATATAAATATAAATTGAAGATTGAATAATAATGAATGATAAATAAAATGCTTAAAAAGTAAATATAAATGTTAGGAGTTAATAGAGTTAGTAAGGTTCAAATAACAAGATGTATATAAAATACAATGAATGATGCAAGTTGGGGTGCATGAAATATAATGCAATTATAAAATTCATGCAAAATGGTAGTGATATATGTTGGGGTTTATGCAAGGATGCATCTACAAGATCTAAAAGTGATTCACACGCATGGTAGTGATATGCAAAAGGCAAATGATATGCAAACAAGTACATTGAAATGCCCAAATGCATAAATGTAATAAATATGAAAATTTTGGTTATTAAATATGATCAATAAGAGAATAATAGAGTGTTAGTGAATAATCAAAAGATAAAAAAAAAAGGTTGATTAGAAGTCAATGAGAAGCATAAAGATTATGATTACTCCTCTTAAAGTATTGAATTAACCAATTGTGGTCACCTAACACTTCAAGGATCAGGGAATGCACAAAATCACAATAAAAACAAATATCCACACATTAGACTTAAGAACTTTCACACATTGAACATCAAATACCATAATAAGAATGTACACACAAAGATCACAATAAAATCAAAGACTCAACACATATAATCATATAGATAATAACAACACAATTTCACGCATAATTCTAAGCACAAGCATAAAGAATTAAGAAAAATTTTACAAAAAATGAAGCAAAAATACATGAACACAATCACAAATTCAAAGAAAATAACACAAGGTTGATCATCAACCAAAACCAAATCAAAGTGAAAAAGAAAAAGTATATAAAGAAAGTTCAAAACAAGAGTGCTTTAGGAAAGAAAATTGATTTAAAAATAAAAAAACAAGAAGAAAATTGTTAAATTCAATCATCCTATAACCTTAAAGACTCATTTTGACGATATATTATTATCATTGGATGCACAAAAGACATTAGAACCATCATTGAATTCAAATCTAAGTAAAAAGGATGAAGAACCAAACTAAAGACCTGAATGGCTGATTTTTCCATGCCTTTTCCCAGTTTGAGAGTGATTTTTGGTCAAAGTTTGAGGGATTTGGCCAAAATTGATAGGTAAATAGCCAACTTGGTCAGGGTAAAATACGGACATTTTTGCACAAAAAATAAAATAATTAAAGCCCCAAACCCAAGAATTTAGACCAAAGATGAAGCAAAATGAGTTTTAGAAAGTGTTTAGCCTCAAAATATTAGATTAAACTCACCAAAAATAAAGATTTGATTGAAGAAATTGAGATTGAAATTGAAAAGGGCAAGTGTGTAGCAAGGTTGTTTGAAAGTTGATTTTTGATTGATTTTGAGTTGTTTTTAGGAGATGTGCTTAATTTTGAGTAAAGTTTTAGGTGAAAGATGGTTGTGTTTAGGCTAGAATTAGGCAGGAGATTAGAGAGGAAAATGAGTGAGAAAGGGAAAGAAGAAATGAGCATTATTTTGGCTTAATTTTTATATTGGCCTAATTACTTAGAAAATCCTGAACTTTATGAGTTTTAACAATTTTAGCTTGTTCTTTCAACTTTTATTTAAAAAATCTAGAACTTTACATATTTTAACAATTTTAATACATTCATTTAAAATTTTATAAAAAATAACAAACTTTACAATTTTTAACAATTTTAGTATATTTCTTAAACTTATCAATAAAAAAATTCTATTTCAATATTAAACTATATTTGTTTAATCAATATTTTAATATCTGATAAAATGTTATGTTAATATAACACTAAACACTTTTTAATTTAAAAAGAAAGAGAATTTCATGAGTTAGCAAAAAATTCTCCTTAAAATAAGCTATTTTAAAATAAAAAAATATGATATTTTAATTTGTTACAAGTTTGTAATTGACTGTATGATATTGAATATCTTTTTCAATTTAAAATTGTAAATTTTAAACCTTTTAATAATTTCAACATGTTTTAATTAAAAAATTTATTTTGGTGTCATATAAGTGATTTCAAATTTATAACAAATTGAAATAATATTTTTTATTTTAGAATGGTATATTTTAAGAAGGATAATTTTTACTAACTTATTAAATTCTCTTTTTTTATAACTAAAATCAATTTGGTGCCATATCAACATTAAATAATACAACATTTTTATTAGACGTTAAAAAATTGATTAAACAAATATAATTTAATACTGGCCTAATTGTCTCAAAAATCTTGAACTTTACGAGTTTTAACAAATTTTTTTAAAAATATGTTAAAATTTGTAAAGTTTATGATTTTTTTATAAAAAGAACGTATTAAAATTGTTAAAATTATAAAGTTCAGGACTTTTTAATTAAAGTTGAAAGAATGTGCTAAAATTATTAAAACTCATAAAGTTCAGGATTTTCTAAGTAATTAGACCCATTTTTGTCTTACTCTAACTTTGCTCCAGCAGCCTTGTCTCTCTTACGATTGGCTTTCCTTTCTAAAATGCTCCTTCTGAGGTTCTACTTATAGATAAATGCCTTTATGGCATTGATGTAATTAATTAACATAAAAAGGCTTTTGTAGGCAAATAAAAATGAAAGAATATACATGTTTCAATCCTAAGGTGACACATGTCCATGAATAATTTAAAATGGAATTTTCTTTACTTGGTTATTACTCCTAGGGATTTGTGCCTTATTTTAATACAAATGTGGGACTCAATTTAACCGCAGGTAGTCAATATTTTAACTTTTTGTCGAGTGGATCTCATTGATATACTATTATTTTATAAGACAGTTTCAGACTAAAATTCAACTCCATGAGTTTGATTTGACCTTTGGAAAAGTCTATTGACCAAAATTTGACTTTTCAGTATAGGGTTTCTTAAGGTTAAATCAAGGTTCCTAGAATGAAAAGCAGTTTGAAAAATAAACAAACTGATAGAAAACAGTCCTTTTTTAGTATTTTACTGATTGAATCAATAAACAAAACATAACTAAGACTTTTTTTCTCTTAATCATCAAAACCTCTTTCTTAACCTAAACACCATCTATTAAAGGTTCATTTAGGGTTCAGTTTGATCTCTGTTAGGCTTGATAAAATAATTCTTCTCCATCAATCTCATCTACTTGTGAGATATTTTTTGGCTTTGATCATCGACCTTCAGGATTTTGAAAAATGATCGTAACACACACACGCACATATTTATATATATAATGCATGATACATACAAGAAATAATAAATTCGAGGTGCATGAAAATGCATATGATGCATGATGCATGCATGTAAAATGAATGCAAATTACAGGATGTATATAAGAATGATAGTGATGCAAGCCAGGGTACATGCAAAATGCATATAAGAATCTAAAAATAAGGCACACAAGTGGTACAATATGTAATCAAGAAAATGTTAAACAAGCAAACATATAGGATGCATGATATGCAAGAATGCATGAGACAAATAAAAAGGTTAGTAACCATAATCAACAAGAGAAGGAAAGATGGTTAGTAATGATGGTAAATATTGATTAGTAACAAAATTAAGGTTAGTTTTCCTTAAGTTCAAGAACCACATGGTTAACATAAACTAAAAACAAATAATACAAAATACAATACACACTTAATGTCAAATAAGAAAACAAATAACATCAAAGAGCAACAATATTGATACACGTACATCAAACATAAGTAAGCACAAGTCAATCAAAATCAAACAAAAACATTACAAAAGAAGTGTTATTAGTACAAAAATCATGCACAAAACAAACATAAGATAAAATAAACAACTTGATATTGATCATCAATTAAAAACTTTTATTAAAACATAGAAGATAAGCAAATCAAAGAAGGTTGAAACAACACTTTAAAATTGAAAATAAATCATTTAAAAATAAAATAACTAAAAAATAATTAAAATCTTATCATCTTAGGACCATTCAAGCTTATATAGATGATGAATAATCATCAATAGATGCATGAGAGCTTTAAAGATCATCCTTGGAATCATTATGGACTTGTAAACAAGCAAAATGGGGCTTCAAGCCTGAATGGCTAGTTTTGAGGAAGGTTTTAGTAAGTCAAAATGATGAATAGGGAAAAAATTGAGGGTAGAATAGTCAGTCGATTGTTCATCAGCTTGAACTAGATATTCCTCCTATAATCGAACTGAAAGTACACTTTTAAAAGAAAATTAAGGAATCAATTCTCAAACCCAAAACTAAAGATAAAATAAGATAGAGGTGACATTTTAAAAGTGTATAGCCTCAAAATATTAAGAAAAACTCACCAAAGATTTGATATTGAATCAATAAAAGCAAGTCGAGGCTAGTTTAAAAAGGTTTGATATAGGTGATTGTTTAAAGGTGTTTTAATGTGGTTTTTGGGATGAATTTTATACTGAAACTAAGGATGATTTTGAGGAATAAAAGGGTGGATTTTAGATGGAAGATGAGAGAGAATTGAGAAAGATTACAAGAAAGTTAGGTGACTCTCTTGTATTTTTAGCTAAGTTTGCAATTTTAACTCACTTTTGATAATAGAAAATCTCACTTCTTTTTTAATGACACTAAAGTTTTTTCCCAGTCCTTTTTGCTTAATTCTAAATGCTTACTAGAACTATCTATTTAAAAGAAAACAACTTGATGGCAAGTGATATAATTAGTTTAGATAATTTAAGGTTTAAAAAGTAAAAGAATATGCACTTTACATTCCTACAATGAGACGAGGCATGAAATATTCTTAAAATAAAATATTTTATATTTAGAGATTATTCTTAAAGATGTGGCTTATAATAAGGAAAAGAATGATGATATGGACACGTGTAGGGCCCACTTTAAGCACTGGAAGTCAAAAGTTTGACTTTTTTTGCCAAAAGGGACCTAACACGTTAGAGTTTTAAAAGACATTTTTAGGTCAAAATTTTGTCTTGGGAGCTTGATTTGACCTCTAGAAAAGTTGGTTGACTAAAGTTTGACTTTTTATTCCAGGCTTTCCTAAGGTTAAACCAATGCACATGTCACACAAACTAGATTAAAGAACACTAAAAACATATAAAAAATACCCCTTTTCAGGAATATACTTATTGAGTTAGAAATTCATTTCTTTTCATCAATCTCATTCAGTTATGAGATACTTTTATGCATTTATCATTGACTTCTAGGGTTTCGAAAAACAACCTCAATAGTTTACCCCTTACTTTAGAGGAATTTGCATGTCTTGCCAAACACATTTGGTTGATAAACTTTGAATTTTAATGTCATGTTTGCAACATGCAAATTCTTAAAAAAGCATAAAATAAACTCTAAAGTTCAAAAATTATACCCGAGTTTATTCTAACTTACATTGAATCCTTATAAGTGCACATTGGAAAATACATGTTTAATTGATTGATAATTAATATTGGAAATGAGTCAAGTACTCAAATTAAAAATGAAAATAAGGGAAGAAGTTAATATTGGCTTTAAAAATAAATCAAATACTCAAATTGATTTTGAATATGAGTTAAGGACTCAAATTTAAGACAAAAACAAGTCAAGGACTCAAATTTGAATTTTAAAAACAAGTTAAGGATTTAAGCAGATTTTAAAAATAAGTCAAGGACTCAAGTTAATTTTAAAAATGAGTGAAGGACTCAAGTGATACAAACATGGTTAACTTGTACCAAACTCGTATTCAATCTTAATGTCTTTACCAAGGATCGTTCAATAAATCAAGCGATAGAAACTCTAACTCCTAACAAGACCCTTAAATAATCCATACTTAATAACCTTAGTTATAAAGAATTAAAGGTCATTCAATGAAAGCCTAATATTGAACTAAGCCAATTTCAAGTTTAAATCGAACTAGGTTTGAAAGTACCAAGCTTTCACTTAATAAATTCAAAAAGTTCTTTTAAGAACCAAAGAAAGGACTCTAACCTCTTAAATAATTGATATCAATCAAATAAAATTCAACATCCTGTTTGTCTATGGCCCTAAGAAGGCTATTTATAGAGATAACCTAGTTAGAAATAAAGTTGGAAACAAATAAACTTCCTACACATTAAAAAGGAAAACCTAGAAAAGTAAGGAATGTTGAGTCTAACATCACACAAATATGTGTCAAAGAGTCATACTGTTATGTCTGATTTGTGTGGACAGAGTTGGACAGAACACTAATCAGACATGGCTATGTTAGATTTTTGACATGGCCATGTTAGATAAAATACGATCAAATTAGCCAAAATATCCTTCATAAAAGTTATAACTCTCTCTCTCTCTTATCTTTCTATAGCATTTTTAATCACCTTAATACTACTTTTGTACCAAAAGTTATGACCAAAACACCAAAGCATGCTACTGAGGTACAAAAAGATAAGAATCAACTCAATGTTGCTTCAAACTAGGCACAATCATGTCTCCAAGTTGCATAGTTGCGTCCCCTTTTTGAACTTGAATTAAATGAACAAAATAAAGCTCATTTTCATCTTAGATCTTAGTTTCACTTGTCTCACACCATATGGACTTCATAAAGACTTGTAAAGTATCTTTAAACTTCTTAGTTCTAGCCCTTGCAGTTAGTCTATTGTACTTAAGAAAATCATCATGTTTGGTGCTTGCTTGGTTTGCATCATTCCCTCCTTCCTCAAGAAGATTTTTCCTTGAATCATCAACCTCATCAAAATTAAAAGGAGATGAGTTAAAAACATTAAAAGTAGCACTAACTCCATAATCACTAGGCAAGTCAATCTTATAAGCATTATCATTAATCCTTTCTAGAACTTGAAAAGGACCATCACCCCTAGGATTCAATTTACACTTTCATAAACTAGAGAACCTTTCCTTCCTAAACTAAACCCAAACCTAATCACCAGGTTCAAAAATTACGCGTACACGCCCTTTATTAGCTTATTGGGCAACTTTTGAATTCATTTGTTCAATTATTCATATGCACCTTTTCTTGTAATTTCCTAAAAAAATTAGCCTTCTTTTTACCATATAGATCAACTCTCATATTCAATGGCAAAGGAGATAAATCTAATGGGCTCAAAGGAACAAAACCATAAACAACTTCAAAAAGACAATAATGAGTAGATGAATGCAAACTAGGATTATAAGCAGACTCAATATGTGGTAAACATTCTTCCCATGATTTTAAATTCTTTTTAATCAATGTGCATAATTATTATCCTAAAGAGGGATTTACTACTTCAGTTTGACCATCAGTTTGGGGGTGACATATAGTAGAAAGCAACAATTTAGTCCACAATTTACCCCCACAAAGTCTTCTAAAAAAAACTAAGAAATTTAGCATTCCTATCACTAACAATAGTTCTAGGCATACCATGCAAATGCATAATTTCCTTAAAGAAAATATTAGTAATATTTGAGGCATCATTAGTTTTATGACAAGCAATAAAATGTACCATTTAAGAAAAATGATCCACAACCACAAATATTTAATCATTACCATATTTAGACCTGGGTAAACCAAAATAAAATCCATGGAGATATCAAACCAAGGCATACTAGGTATAGGTAGTGGCATATATAACCCATAAGGCTTAGATTTAAACTTGGCTTGCTTACACACAATACACTTATCACGAATTCTTTGAATATCAGTACATATATTAGGCCAATAAAAGTAATCATGCAAAACATTTAAAGTGTTAGCAACACTAAAATGTCCTATAAATCCACCTTCATGCGCTTGTCTCACTAAAATTCATGCATACTACTCATAGGCACATATAATCAATTATCTTCAAATAAGAAACCATTATGCCTATAGTACCCTTCAAATGCAACCTTTTCATAAGCATCACAAAATTTGCTAACGTCATGGTCATTAGAATATAAATCCTTTATATATTCAAAACCTAATAACTTAGCATCAAGAATAGAAAGAAGTGTATACCTTTGCGATAATGCATCAGCAACTATATTTTCCTTACCTTGCTTATACCTTATGACAGATGGAAAAGACTCAATAAACTTACTCCATTTGGCATGTCTTTTGTTGTCCTTTTAAGTACTTTAAAGATTCATAGTCCATATGAATCATGAACTCTTTAGGCCACAAGTAAATTTGCCATGTTTGCAAGGCTTAAACTAGGGCGTACATCTCCTTATCATATGTGGGATAATTTAAGGCTCCTCCATTCAACTTCTCACTAAAGTAAGCAATTGATTTTCCTTCTTATATAAATACAACTCCAATACCCAAACATGAGGCATCACATTCAATTTCAAAAGTATTAGCAAAGTTGGGTAAAAAAAGTAAATGGGCAAAAAATAACTTGTCCTTAAGCATGTTAAATGCTTCTGCTTGTGCATCTCCCCATTTAAATCCCATGTTCTTCTTTATCACTTATGTCAAAGGAGCGATAATAGTGCAAAAATCATGAATAAATCTTCTATAAAAACTTACCAATCCATAGAATGAACAAACCTCTTCAACTGACTTAGGTGTAGGCCATCCCTTAATTGCCTTAACCTTCTCTTCATCCACTTTAATGCCCTATACACTCACTACGGACCTTAAGAAAACAAGTTTACTTATGCAAAAATAACATTTTTTAAGGTTAGCAAATAATCTTTCCTTGCATAAAATATAAAAAACCATGCGTACATGTTCAAGATGTTCACTAATGACTTATTATAAACAAGTATATTATCAAAATAAACAACTACAAACTTCCGTAAAAATGCATGTAAAACATGGTTCATCAACCTCATGAAAATGCTAGGTGCATTAGTTAATCTAAAAGGCATAACTAACTACTCATAAAACCCATGTTTTATTTTAAAAGCAGTTTTCCACTCATCCCCTTCTCTCATCCTAATTTGATGGTAACCATTTTAAGATCAATTTTAGAGAAAATGCATACACCATATAACTCGTCAAGCATGTCATCCAAATGAGGAATAGGATGGTGATACTTTATCATTATCTTGTTAACAGCTCTACAATCAACACATATACGCCATGAGCCATGTTTCTTAGGTACCAATAAAATGGGTACAGCACATGGGCTTATGCTTTCCCTAATTAGCCCTTTATCCATTAATTCCTCCACTTGTCTTTTAACTCCTTTATCTCCTTAGGACTACATGGATATGGTCATTTATTTCAAATTTGGGAACCCAAAATGAAATCTATTTGATGCTCAATCCCTTTTAAGGGTGGTAATCCTTTGGGTACCTCCTCGGGAAACACATTCTCTTATTGTTGCAAAAGAGACATAAAAACACTAGGCAAAGAAACATTAAGTTCCTTAGTAACTAAATATGTCTCTTTATATAAAATTATAATCATTGGCATTTGAGAAAAGTATGCTCTCTTGACATCACTCCCTTTTGCATAGAAACTCACTTATTCTTCTTTTTTTCCCTCGACCTCTCATTTTCTACGTGCCTCTCTTTTCTTTTCTGCATCCACTCTTAGCTCTCCTTTTTCCACTCTTTGCTCACACCTCTCATTTATTTTCTCACATCTCTTATTTTGTTGCACATTTTTTTCTCTCTCATGTGCACATTTTATCTCTCTTATTATCATTTGATCTTCATAAACTTCTTTAGGTGATAAAGGTGAAAGTACAATTTCTTTAACATTCATGCCAAATGAATATTTATTAGTAAAACTATTATAAATGACTATTCTATCAAATTACCATGGTTTCTCTAAAAGAATATGACCGACTTGTATGGGCACAACATCATAAAGGACCTCATCAACATATCTCCCTATAGAAAAATAGATCAAGTACTTGTTTAGCTGCCCTAACTTCTCCCCAATCATTCAACCATTGTAAATTATATGGCCTAGGATGTTTCAAAGTTGGTAAATTAAGCTTTTCACTTAACAAAGTACTAGTTGCATTTGTACAACTACCTCATTCAATGATCAAACAACATACCTTGCCTTTAACTCAACATCTTGTATGGAAGATGTTGTAACATTGTTCATTTTCTTTTACTTTTGTTTGTGTACTTAATCTTTGTAGTCAACCTCTTTAAGGTCTTCCTTAACATCACTTGCATTTTTAAGTGGGACATCTCATCATCCTCCTCCTCATCATCTTCACTATCACACTCCCCATTTACAATAACCATTGTCCTTTTTTGTAGACAATCTCATTACATGTGTCCTCTCCCTTTGCATTTGAAACATTCAATGGAACTTGTTTTAGGCTTTGGTGCTTCAACTTGCTTTGAACCCCCTCCTTCTTTGCTTCCTTTTTCATATTTAAGCTTGGAAGTTCTTTTATCTCCCTCTTTCCACTTTGTCTTCCGATTGAATTTTGTTGTGGTCACATGAGACTCATAATTTCTACCCTTTATTTATTATTCCACTTTGAGTGCCATATTGAACATATCTTCTATCTCCATATATGGATGCAGATCCACAAAATTAGCAATCTCCTTATTTAACTCATTCAAGAAATGAGCCATGGTTTGTTCACAGTCTTCATCAATTTTAACCCGTATCATAATCATGTCCATCTTTTAGTAGTACTCTTCAATAATTCTTGAACCTTGTCTAAGGCCTTGAAGCCAATTATTCAAATCTCTATAGTAATAATTTGGCACAGAACGCTTCCGCATGATAGCCTTCATTTCTTGCCATGTAGAGATAGGTTCTTCTCCACAATGCCTTTTTGTTATCACTAATTGATCCCACCATACTAGGCATAGTCTACAAACTCAATAACATCAAGCTTTACTTTTCTTTGGAGTAATTGCGATAATCAAAGACAAAGTCCACCTTCTTTTCCTATGCTAGATAGGCTTTAGGATCACTTACACCATGAAAGATAGGTATTTTCATCTTTATACTCCCAAGGTTGTTGTCTTGCCTCCCATGGATCTAAACATTCTCATCAATAGATTCATCATCTTTATAAGCCCATCTTCCTTTCGGACTTCTCCAGGTGCATTTTGATTATTATTTTTTATGGCACCTGTGTTTTGACTATGCTCCATCCTCCCTATCCGCTCTTAGACCTTTTGATGGCTATTAATTAATTGACTCATTTGTTCTTGCATTGCCTTCATAAAGAGCTTCCATTCGGGATCCTTGTCTACTTCAATTAAACCTATTATTATGAACAAAGAACAAAAGAAAACCTCACAAGTAACACTCCCTCACATGTTTACACTCAAAAGATGTTATCAACACTCGTGTTTCACTCAATTAGGCCTTTATTCTCTAATGACCTCACCACTTGCCTTTTACTTCCCTTTAATTCCTCTCTTATAGTTCTTATAGAACTTGAGTTACTAATTATCAAATTAAGCTCACACAAAGTTTTATCAAACTCAAATTGACTATAGAAACCAAGGAAAATGCAACAAACAAAGACAATAATTAAACAAAATGAGAATAAGAAAATTTAAAATAAGTGTTTAAGCTACCCAAATGCAACTTAAGAATAATTTAGAATAGATATAGGCAAAGCACTTGAATTTGGATAACCTAAAACACTTATTTGAAGAGAATTAAATTTGACTTATTCCCTTTTTTAGGAATTCAAATTTTTTATTTTTTATTTTTATATATTCATAATTTTTGACAATTGATGATACACAAATGCAAAATAATCAAATATGAACGAGAATGATGGTAGGAAGAACTTATGGAACTCAAAGAAAATCATAAGGAATGAATTGGATAACAAAATAACACACAAGAAATGAACGAAACAAGACTCAAGAATTTTGGAATTTTTTTTTATTGTATAAAATTAATAAAAGAAAAGAAGGATGTGCACTTGATTATTGAGTCAAAGCTTTAATACCAAATGATACAAATGTGGTTAACTTGTACCAAACCCGTATTTAATGTTCATTTATTTGCTAAGGATTGTTCAATGAATCAACCAATAGAAACTCTAACTCCCAACAAGATCCTTAAATAACCCATTCTTAAGAACCTTAGTTATAAAGAAAGAATTAAAGGTCATTCAATGAAAACCTAATATTGAACTAAGCCAATTTTAAGTTTAAATCGAACTAGGTTTGAAAGTACCAAAGAAAGGACTCTAACCTCTAAAATAATTGACTATTTATAAAGATAACCCAGTTAGAAATAAAGTTGGAAACAAATAAACTTCCTAAACAACAAAAAGGAAAACCTAAAAAATAAGGAATTTTGAGTCTGAAATTGTAAATGGCTATGTCAAAAAGTCATACAGTTATGTCTGATTCGCGTGGATAAAGTTGGACAGAACATGAATCAGACATGACTGTGTTAGATTTTTGACATGGTCGTGTCATATATAAGATGATTGAATTAGCCAAAATGATCTTCATGAAATTTTAGCTCTCTCTCTTATCTTTCCATAGCATTTTGAATCACCTCAATCCGACTTCTGTAGCGAAATTGATGGCCAAAATACCAAAGTATGCTAGATAAGAATCAACTCAATGTTGCTTCAAACCAGGCACAATTGTGCGGCACAACCGTGTCTCCAAGTTGCACAGTTGTTTCCTCTTCTTGAACTTGAATTAAATGAAAAAAATGAAGCTCCTTTTTATCTTGGATCTAATTTTCACTTGTCTCATACCATATGGACTTCATAAAGACTTGCAAAGCATTTTTAAACTTCTTAGCCCTAGCATTTGTAGTTGTTCCATTGTACTTGAGCAAATCATTATGCTTGGTGCTTATTTAGTTTGCATCATCAATAAACTCAAGTTGATTTTGAAAATAAGTCAAGGACTCAAGTTAATTTTGAAAATGAGTCAAGAACTCAAAATGATTTTAAAAACGAGTTAAGAAATCAAGTTGAATGTAAAAACGAGTTAAGGACTCAAATTGATTTGAAAATGAGTCAAGGACTCAAATTAATTTTGAAGACGAGTCAAGGACTAAAATTGATTTTGAAAAGGAGTCAATGACTTAAATTAATTTTAAAAATGAGTTAAGGACTCAAGTTGGTTATGAAATTCATTAAAATTGAAATTGAGAGGCAACCTTCTAGGGATTGAATTTTGAAAGTATTCAAATTTGGATTTTGAAAATGAGTCAAGAACTCAAGCCGAAGTTAAAATGAGTTATGGACTCAAGTAGATTTTAAAAATGAACTAAGGACTAAAATTAATTTTGAAAACAATTCAAGGACTCAAGTTGATTTTAAAAATAATTAAAGGATTGAAGTTAAAGTTAAAAATGAGTCAAGGACTCAAATTAATTTTGAAACAAGTCAAAGACTCAAGTCGATTTTGAAAATAAGCCAAGGACTAAAGTCAATTTTGAAAACGAGTAAAAAAATCAAATTGTTTTTGAAAAGGAGTCAAGAACTCAAATTGATTTTGATAATGAGTTAAGGTTTCAAATTGATTTCAAAGATGAGTCAAGGACTCAAATTGATTTTGAAAATGAGTCAATAACTCAAGTTGATTTTGAAATTCATTAAAATTGAAATTGAGAGACACCCTTCTGGGGATTGATTTTTGAAATAAAAACTTTAGATTGAAATTGCAAATTGAATTTGTTAAAAGCTCTATTGAGGAAATTTTTCTAAAAATGCATTAAGGAAAATTGTGGCTCAAAAATTCATTGGGGAATTTTGAAATTGGACTTGAAAACTTCATTAGGGAATTTATTTTGACGGCATTATCTAAGGAAGCTAGGAATTTACTAAAAAATGTAAAGATTGATAATTTATGTTGTGGAAAATCCATTGGGGATTATGGGAGTTAAAACTCCATTGGAAAATTTTTAAAAAGTTAACTAAAAAATTTATTTTGAAAACTTATATGATGCAATTTAATTTTTTTAAAGAAAAAATTACTAATCTGACATTACAACTACTTGTGTCCGCTCATTGATGGCTATAGTACGCTTTAAAGTCAATGGAAAAATTCCTTGTTGCTTATCTACTCGTTTTATTTGACAACCTTTGAAGACCTTGAATAACACTTGAATATTTAGAGAAATTAAAAGGAAAATATATAACAATATTTATGGGAGATTAATAGGAAAAGTGAATATAATGAATGAGGACAATGCATGATTAAATACATGAATTAAAAAAGGGGCTTTTACATTCAAAGAAAACATTGATGCATAACCTTATTGGTAATTTTAATGTAGAATATGACAAGGGTAGAACTTTGAGATTTTATTAGAAAAATAAAGATATAATGTATGACACTAATGCTATACTAAAAGTGTTACTATTATTTTATCTCTTGAGAGAAAGGTAAATACGAAAATGTATGAGCAAATAAATAAATAATGCAAACTAAAATAACAAAATGTACCAATATAAATGCAAAGGTGTAAAGATGTATACATATAAGTAGTATACAAACTACAACAGAAACTTGCATATGTTAAAGAAACTACAAACACATAAAAGATAAAGCGTGAACCTATAAAAGAGTAAAATTTGGAAGAAAATGATGAGATGGCATGTTAAAATAGAAATGTGCAACTTATAAGTTGAAACTACACAAATGATAATATAATAAGGCAATGTGTGAATGGTATGATTGTACAAGAGACTTTGATATGAAAGATGTTGAATGATCTTAAACATGAATAACAAATATGTCAACCCAAGTTAAGATAAAAATAGGTAGAAAATGATGATAAAATGAACAGAATGATTATGAAATGACAATAATAAAATTTCAAAAATGCATGGTGAGTTAGGACTGGGGAAGACAAAATGCATGAAATTAAGTTGATAATTTAGACCTAATTACAAATGATGATGAATGAACTTAGAAGAAGATTGAAAATTAAAAGTAAAATAATGATATGATTAGTTCAAATTGGAAGAAATTGTGTGATGGATGGACTGAAACTAGGTATGTACATTCATAGGGAAAAATGCATAATTGAACTGGACAAAGGTCTTTGTAAATGTTCTTATAAATTTCTCAAAAACTTGAAAAAGATGAGGTGACATGTTATAACATGAAAAAATGTGTGACTATTATATTAAAATTGGATAGGGATGATGATCCTAAAAGTAATATGAACTAGAGAGAAAACATGGGATACATAGATGTAGTATAAAAGATTAAAACTGGATAATATGCATGACTGATAAGTTAAATCAGGGAAGAAATTTTAGAAAATATTTAAATCTAATTAAAAATGGACAAAATGCATGGTTGAAATTAAAAACAAATGATAATTATGAGTCCATAGAAGATTTGAAAACTTAAAAAAATTAATGAGTTAAGGCTAAACACAGATCAATAATGAATGCATGGGAGCTTCAAGGACTATCCTTGGAATCATTTTGGGCTTATAAACATACAAAATAGGGCTGGGCTCCATGCCTGAATGGCCAATTTTGCAACGTGGATGGCCAATTTTGCAACATGGATGGCCAATTTTGAGGAGGTTTTTGGCCAGCCAAAATGATGAACAAGACCAAAATTGAGAGTAGAATAGTTGGCTAACTGTTCATTAAATTAAATCGGTTGTTCCTCCTAAAATTGAACTTAAAGTGTAGTTTTTAAAGGAAAATTTAATGGAATCAAGTCCCAAACCTAAAAGCAAAGAAAACATAAGATAGAGAAGATGTTTCAAAAGGTGTTTAACCTCAAAAAACTGAGAAAAAATCACCACAGATTTGCGATTGAATCAAGAAAAGCAAGTAGAGGCTAGTTTAGAAAGGTTTGCTTTTGGTGATGTTTGGAGGTGTATTGATGTGGTTCTTAGGATAATTTTTGTGCTAGATTTAAGGATGAATTTTAGGAATATGAGGGTGGTTTTTACATGGAAAAGTGAGAGACAAGAGAAAGAATGGAGTGAGAGATGGGTGAGTGAACAAGTGAATAGAATTTTAGCTAATTTTGTTATTTTCACTCATTTTTTTATAATAGAAAAGGTCACTTCTCTCTTAATGATTTCAAAAAATTTTCCAGCCCTTTCTTATTAATTCTAAATGCTTCTTAGGACTATCTATTTATAGGCAAATAATTTGATAACAAGTGATGTAATTAGTTTACATAGTTTAAGGTAAGGGTGAGCAAAATCGAGCCAACCCAAATATTTGATTCAAAATTAGTATATATATATATATGTGTGTGTGTGTGTGTGTGTAACTAAAATGTTACATTAAGATGCAACATTTGTTTTGAATCTAAAAAAAAAAAACCACTAGCGAATTCCACTTTTTATGTCTCCTTTATAATTTTTATTAGTTAGTTGGTTTTCGGATAACAGACCAAACCCACATATAATTTTAATTTTTGGTTCGAATTTAACTTTTTGAGAAAATGAAAATATGACCTGTCTAAACTTGCCTGATGCACACCTCTAGTTTAAGGTTTAGAAAGTAAAAGAATGTGCATTTTTCATTCTTAGAATGACACATGGCATGGAATATTCTTAAAATAGAATAATTTATACCTAGAGATTACTCTTGAGGAATGTGCCTTATTTTAATTATAAGAACAATGACATGGGGATGGTAACAAAGACATGCATATCACTTTGACCACTAGAGGTTAGAATTTTGACATTTTTCTAAAAGGAACCTACGAACATGCTAGAACTTTAGAAGACAGTTTTAAGTCAAAATTTAGTCTCAGGAGCTTGATTTGACCTCTAAAAAAGTTAGTTGGTCGAAGTTTGGCTTTTTATTTCAGAGTGTTCTAATGTTAAACCGAAGCATACGGAACACAAACCAAACTAAAAACACTAAAAACATACACAAAATACTTCTTTTCAAGAATATACTCATTGACTTAGAAGACACAATTTCAAAGAAATTCTCTCACTTTTATCCATCAAAACCTCTTTTCTAGCACTATCAGGGTTTGATAAAGGTTTGTTTAGGGTTCAGTCTCCAAAAGGTTCAATTGGTTATTGAGTAATGTTTTAGTGTTTTAAATGGCTCTGAAATGGTTTGAAAGTCATTTCTTTTTGTGAATCTCATTCAATGGTGAGATATTTTTATGGATTCATTATCAGCTTCTCAGTTTTTAAAAAATAACCTTAATAATAACATGTTTAGGATCATGTCCAAATAAAAGAAGATGAAGGATCTATATTTGCAAGATAATATTTTAGAAATGTACATGATGTGTATACATGATGTGCATGTGATTTTTAGTTTTTCCTTTTTTAGATTTCTTTATTTACAAACAAAAGGAAAAACACAAATAAATGTAAGTAAGCAAACATACGTAAGTCTCGAAATGATGTCTTCTAATCTTATTTTGGCCACACACGTGTTCAATGGTAAGTCTCTTTTCCTAGGAGTTTTGGTCTATGTTTTGATTATCAATAGGGAATAACAAAACCAACGTATAAAATAAATCTATCGAGATAATCATAGCAACAAGTAGCAAATCTTATAAATAAAATCAAAGTCCAACATAATAGGCCATAATAGAAGGGTAAGGCCTAACCTAAAAGGTCCATCATTTATGGGCTTAGAATTTACAAATAAGACTGATATTTAGCATCAAACACATGCATATTAGATAAGAACCTAGGGGAAGTTAATAAGTCACTACATGAGTTAAGTCTTGGGATGAAGTTCTTAAGTTCCCACTGCAATATATTAGCCCAGAACGTCTCCTCGCTCAAGAGCCTAATCGATAGAGGACTAACACATACTATGAGTGATAATAGTCATATACACAACCAGTTTTGAATGAAACACAAGCAACAAAGCAACAACTACCATCAAATAATTTAGAATTAGGTGCACAATATATGAAGAAGTGTTCTAAAATGCAACAAATAGCTAAATAATTAAAAATAATAAAATATAGAACACATGAATCATTTTCTCTATCTCTAGTAGAGTTGAAGATAGCAGGATTCAACGCATGCCAAAGTATTTGGCAACTAAGACACTGTATAAGCTCAAAACCCACTAGAAAATATAATCTTAGGCTATAAGTCCTAGATCAGAGATGGAGCCACCATTTAGATGAAATTTGAGACACACTTTATAGTAGTTGGATCCCATGGAGGGTGGGTCCCAAGAGCTTGTCCTTAGAGATTGGGTTCAAAAACTAGGCTTGTACTTTTAAAATGTCAACCTAACCTTGCGGTTGGCCTCTTTTTGTATTTCATGTTTCATTATTTTAAATTACTCAATTATTTCTTCATTAAAATACAAAATTTCAATTTCCTTCAAAAGATTTTTAGATTTTACAATCAAGTCTAAGCTTGCAATTAATTCCATTTTCATGCAATTTTGGTTTGATCAAAACTTTCATCACACATCATAATTATACATTCATCCATCCTCAATAGCCAATAAATAAAAGAAATAAACTCCTATACAAAGAAGTGGGAAGGAGAAAAGATTACAACCTTTTGACACACAATTATAAGATAAGAAAAAATAAAAAGAACAAAAACTAAACTAAACGAACTAAGTAGAAGTAGCCAAAATGCTACTAATTTATTCACCATCATGAAAACCACAATTTTAAATTAGTTGCTTGTAAAAATAAGAATAAGAGTAACCGATAAGGAAAGCATGAAATTAGTCCACAATATATAAATTGAATAAAAAATAAAGAAAATAAGAAAAATAGCTTAACTTTACATATAATTTCTAAACAAATCATACAAATTAAATTTGCTTGGAAATCGAAATTAAAAAAATTAATAATTAAAACACATGAAAAAAATTGATTTAAAATAAAATGTAACAGAAATTCAATTCACTAATTTAAACAAATTTTAAATAAACTTAATTTCAATTTTTGACAAGTTCAGTAACAGGGCAAATTTAAGAGAAAATAATAAAAGCACTCAAAATAAGAGAAACAACTAAAAGAAATTACTTTGCAAAACAAAGTCAATTTAATCTAATAAAACATAATTTAGTCTAAAATTATTTAATTATGAATCAAGTCAACTATTACAAGAAATAAATGACAAACATATCAACAGTAACCACATAACACAATTAACATAAAAAAAAAATTGCTTTGCAAGAAAATACATTCTAGCCATGCAAAAGCGATGTTTACTAATAAGGCAACACCTTAATACATTAAGACAAACTAATTATTGCCTTTTTGCACTAAGGCGGCACCTTATTGATAAGGTGTTGTCTTAGTGCACTCTAATTCTCAACTAAATAATAAAATGAACAGAAACCCAAACACAATTTAAATTTTTGAGAATAATGGAGTAGACATAATCAAAATGAAATCACATTAATCTATTGGAAGTAAGTTAAAAGGAAACATGTTAACTTATTTAAACTAATTAGTTAAAATGACACGAAATGCTTAAAACATACAAAACTTTTTTGAAGAGAGAAGGTTTTATTGTTTAAAGCACAAGTTGCCCCTTGTCTTTATCCTTTAGAAACTAATCACGAAACAATTGCAAAACCCCAGTAAATACAAATTACAACCCTTTCTCCCTCTAGTGGCCAACAACTTATTGTAGCCTCTCTCTTCCTTTTTGTTTCCTTTTCTCACTTTCACTTTCACCTAATTGCTTTAATTTGTCTTCCTATTTAACTTCTATTGTTCAAGACTCTTATTCTCTTGTCCTAAACTTTCCTCTTTTTTCTCTTCATTTTTTTATCCTTTTTCAATAGCTTTTTATTAGTCCTCCATTTGAATGAATGTCCCCTCTCCTTTTCTCTCCTCACTCTATTCTTCTTTTTTTATATGTTTTTTTTTTAAAAAAATATGGTAACTTCCTCCCCACTTTGATGCTCCTCCATCTTTGTTAGCAATGATTTTCATTTTCTGAAGATCTAACTAACAACTAAAAAGATCAATGCAACATTTTATTCTATTTTTTAAAGAGTCTATGTCACTAAGGCATCGCCTTAGTTATGCCTTAACACTCTAAGGTGGCACCTTGGTGAAGTTGGTAGGGTCTTCTTGAGCTTTTAGCCCATCAGAGGGAGGAAAAGAGCTAGATTTTGCATTATCAAACCTATTTGTTGTATCTTTCATTACTGGGCCTTTGCCTGTGGGTCAGTCAAATTATGTGCTAACAATAATACTTTTAATGATAAAATAATAACACTTTGTCAAAAAGTATAATTGTAAAAATATAATTTTATAAAAATATATTTATTTTTCATAAAACAAGAAATTAATAAATATATAATAACACTTTTAATTATAAAACATCACTAAAATTTTGTGAAAATAATTGTTGTTATTAAAAATAACTTTATAAAAATATTTTTTATTTTTGTATTAATAAATATATATTAATAATTTAAAAAATATCAAAATTAATAAAATATCAAATAATAAAAAAATTTAAAAATAATTAATTTATTCATATTTCTTTCATAAATTAAAATAAATATTTTTAAACATAACAAGTATTTTATTATAGAATAAACTTATGAAAAAAGTACAAATAACTACTTTTTAATTTATCAATTTTCAGTTAGAGGCTAAAATTTGTAATATGTTTGGAATTTCAATTTTCCACGTCATGTGATTATTTCTAATAATATTAGTAAATCGCCTACAACTATTAATAGATTGAATCATAGGATAGCTTTTTATCGCAAAAATATTATATGTTTTTAAGTGAATATGAGTGAAACCATATAATAGTTATTTATAATTTTTTTTGGAATAATTACTAATATCCCCCTAAGGCTTGTTCATAATTCCTATCTAATCCATTCTTTTTTTAAAATGATTTAAAACCCCTTCAGATTTAATTCCATTTAACTATTTTCTCTTTCTGTTAAAAATTTTAAGGATATAATGTTAGTCAAAGGAATAAATAGTGGTTAAAATCTTAAAATTATATAAAATTCCAAAAATATCCTCAAATTACTATAAATTTGCTTCTAAGAATGTATAAATATATATGATAGGTTATGGTTCAATTTGAAATTTAACCAAAAAAATAAAGTCTTTATTTCTTTTTAATCCTTTTCACGTATACCCTCTTCATAGAACATCTAAATTAAACAGTCTCACCACACACACACCCCACCACTGCTAACATAGTTAAGCATTGCTATTGCCACCATAATTGCCACGAAATCAACAAGACCCATCAACCCAAGAAGATTGATAATAATAGCAACATCAGCAACAAAATTGATAAAAAAAAAATTAGTGACGGTTTTCAAGCAATGGTAGCAGTGTGTGTGTGTGTTGGGGTGGGGGGCTTCGCCATCAACGTAATAGGTCATGCTTAGATGATGATGTCCCATTCCATGTATGATTAAATCAACAACAAAAATAAAATCAACAATGAGAACAACCATAAAGTAGGTGGGGAAAGTGGATTGATACAACACCAAGTCACTTACAACAAAAAGAAAGAAGCAAAGTAACAAAAACAAAAAGACTAAAGAGTGCTTTTATGGATATGTAGGGTCTAATTGGTTAAGTTGTTGCTGGTAGCTGATAACTGATAGTTGTTACTGTTAGCTGGTAACTAATAGCTGATAGTTGATTAATGTTAAGTGTTTGGATAATTACTTACAACTGTTGTTGTTTAAATATTTAATGACCAATATAGACATTCATTAAATTATATTAATAGTATTATAAAGGTATGTATATATTTATGTGTGTATATGACATTTGACAAATAATATAAATTAACAAAAAAAACTATAGATTATTTTAATAATATTATAAAGGTAATATATAGACATCTATTTGAATTATTTTAATAATATTGTAAAGGTATATATAATTTGACACTTGACAGATAATATAATTAACAAAAATAAAAAGTATACATTAGATTAATAGTATTATAAAGGTTATGTTTAAAATAATAATTAGCATATAAATATTTGGAAAAATTAAATATAAAATAAGTACATTTTCCCCCAAAAATTTTAATATTACTAGATAATAATTCTAATTTTGCTACAAAATTCACCATCATACATACTACAATTCACCTTGCTGGCAAAAAAAAAAGGCTTTAGTTAGGATAAAGTTGTTTTTAATGTTAGTTCAATTCAAATAGACTTGAATGATGTAAGGATAATTTTGTGATTATATTTTAATAGAATAGAATAGAATGGTTCATGAAACGTTCCAAATTAGAGCTAATAGAAAATGTAGTTTTTAGATATCCTATCAGCTACCAATTACTATTAAAAAAAAGGGCCAAATGCACAGTTTCACCCCTGAACTGTACTCTATTAGCCTCTATCATTCCTTAACTTTTATTATGTTCTATTTAACTTTTAAAGTTTATTTTGAACCTATATAACCCTTATAATGCATAAAATCGAAGTATTTTTTAAATCATTGATGATATGAATACAAAAACAACTTATATAAACTAAGATAATATTTAATGAAAGAGAGAATATAATTAAAAAAATTCTATTTTTTATATTAGTTTTTAATTCTATTTATACTGTTTTGAAGCTAACTTTAGCAATTTATGTGTTTTAAATCATTTGAAATTGAAGGTCTATTTATTTTAATATACATAAGTTAAATAGAATAAAAAAATACAAATTGAAAGGTGAAAAAGGTTCAAAATAAAGTTTAAAAGTTAAATAGAAAATAATAAAAGTTGAGCAGTGTCTAAGGTTAATGATGTAAAGTTCAAGGTGAAACTATGCATTGAGCCATTAAAAAAACTTATTAAACATATATTTGGTGGTTGTTGGCAGCTGAATAGTTACTAGCTGCATCCTAACAATTTAGCTGTCATGACTTGAACCCTGTGAGCATGTGACCAACACTAGAAAATGGAAAAGTATGAAACTTCTGAAACCCGTAGTAAGCCTTTAGAATTTTTTAACTTAAATTTTAACCAACATCTAAAATTTAACCGGTAGAGTTTTCCATGTACCAGAACAAACTCAAAACATGTACAATGCAAATAAACACTCCCAAATATATATTCAATCATAACTACTCCAAACAACACCATAATCACCATCAACTCAAACTCAACACATTATGTACATATTATAATACAAATACAATAGCCATAACAACAAAACATCCAAACCACTATGGTGTCTAGATTAACTACAATTGTTCTACATATAACAATAGCATTAAGATAACCTACATAAGATAGTCGGTGAAGAATGAATCCGGCATAAAGGAGAAGAGCCAATAGTGAACTTCCAAGATCTTGGAAAAATAGTTAAGAGGAGTCAAACCTTACTAAGTAAGCTAATATAAAGACATGCATGTTAGTTCGAAAACCTCCTTTTATTAAAACATTTATTAAGAATATATTGTATAAAATTTATTTTTAAAATCATTAATTCATTAACTACCATATTTGAAAATCTCAATAATCTTTTAAATCACATATACATAAAAACCCATTTAATAGCTTTATAGTAAACATACTTCCCAAATATTATTTAATTAAATAAATATATAATAGAAATGTAACATAATGTGAGTAAAAATACTTTATGTGGAAATTCATGGTAGAACCCTTAACCACATATCTAATAGTCATTCAACTCTTTTATTTTCCAATGATTGCAGTTCGTGAGAGCTAAACTTCCACTGAACTACCAGCCGCAGTTGATCTCTTATTCCAATATTTACTGGTGGTTCCCGAGAGCTAAGCATCAATAGAGCCATTGATCTTAATAAATAGTCGAAACATAAATTATAATACGTCTGAAAGCAATGCATCAATTGAGCGTCTCAATTCACACACCTGAGAGTTAAGCATCAATTGAGTTTCACAACACAATTATGCTCAACTCAAGGATCAATATCGGTATACACACGGTCCTGATGACATGCATCAGATAGCTCGTTCTACCAATCTTTTCCAAAATCTTTTTATAGATAAATGCATAATAAATTTCAAGAAATATTATAATTGGAAATAAAAAAACTCTTACTTTATCATCCACAATATCATTAACATCAATAATCAATAAAAATAATGACAATATGGCATCAATAATGATCAAAACATAAATAGTATGTTTAAATTTCAAAATCAACATTATGGACATTTCAAATATCAAAAATGTAAATTCTTTAATGAAATTCCTTTTTTTAAATATAATCAACCATATTATTCTTTACTGCATATATTCAACATACATTTCAAAATATTAACTTACAAGTGGAGCGAGCTGGCTGACGTGTCCTCGTCCACCTAAACTCCAATATTTCCGATCTGGTATTCTAGAAAAATTTCTAATAATTTCCTAAAATTCTAGAAAAAATTACTAAAATTAAGGAATTATTAAAATTAACTTGAAAACACTCTAAATATAATATTTGAGGTTGAAAGAATTCATTTTGACTAAGGGTGTAAACGAGTCTAGCTGCTCGCAAATAGCTCGGTATTCGACTCGATAAAAGCTCGTTCGAGGTTGTATATTGAAGCTCATTTAATAAACAAGTCAAGCTCAAGCTATACAAAACTTGGCTCATGAAGCTCGCAAACAAGCTTGAAGAGAAACTCGTGAGCCAGTTCGTTATTTTAATGTATAGTAATTTGATTTTGGATATATAATATATAAATTCATATTATAAAAAATATTTTAGAAAATATATTATTAGAATAAAATCATAATTTTTATTAAATATATTATAATTTATTTAAGGAAAAAGTACAAAAAAATACCCTGTAGTTTCAACCCTAATCAACTTCTACCCTATGGTTTAAACCCTAACAAGCTAGTACCATGAGTTTTATTCCATTAGCAAATCACAACAAATAAGCTAATATCGTTAAATTTGCTAACATGGTAGAGGGTATTATCATCTCATCACATAGCATTTGTTTAATATCCTCTACCACATCAGCATTTTTCAATGTCTTCTTTAAAAAAAAAAAAAAAAAAGAAGGCTACCGGTGTCCTCTCCTTCTTTAACGACTTCTTATTCGTGGTGCTGACCAAAAAATCCCAAGTTGGTTATAGCTAATCGATACAAGGATTTGTGCTGCAGAACACTTACACTATCAGCTAGAGTTACTAAGTCAGAAGAAGCATTTTAGTTTGTTTCAAGAAAACTTTAAGAAGTAATGGAAGGAATGGAAAAAATTTTAGCTTTCAAAATCAAAGCTCAAATAATCACATCAAGCAGCACTCCTGCAAATGGCTCCAAAAAAGAAAATGCAAAGATTTTGTTGGATGAGAGAACAGTTAAGGATCAGGACGAAGGCAATAAAGTGGCAGGAATAAAAGAAAAAGAGAGTGCTCTCCCTGGTACATATTAAATGGACAGTATGAAAGAGAAAACCTTTAAGATAAAAGAAATTCCAATTTCACCACCAACTGAACCATATTCAGTCAAGCATTTCTACATAAGCATGTGTTTCAATAAAGGCCTTAACTCCAAACCCTCTTTTGCAGGTAATTCTTGTCTCACCTTCTTTAATAGTTATGCATGAATGGTCCCTCTTCCTTGGTTTCTCAGTTTCACATTTGCAATTAATTTATTTTCTCATATGTGAATTATGCAAGGCTTGTATAACTTCGAAGCTGATCAGGAGGTTCAATCTGTGTACCATCAGTAGAATCCAGTCTTGAATAATCAAGATAATCCTAATTTGCTCAAGCCATCAAACTTTTATATTGATCAACATGAGTCACCTCGTCAAACTCCATTGCTTCAGGTATGTTTGATTTATACTTTTAAACAATGCCCAATTAAAGCAAGTGTTGGAAACCAGAATTTTAAAATGGTATTATGTTAAATACTCTTTCTATTTTCCAGATTAAAACCATTCTTTTGAGTGCTGTTTATTTTGGTTTTTTTTTTGTAGGCAATGGATCTCGATCTCCAACAGTAATAAACATCTTCATTCTTATTATTTGATAACAGATTCAGAGCTTCAGATTCACCTTACCTTGGATCCAAGTAGAGACATAATATGGTAGTGAGGGTAACCACCACAACCAACTGAAACCACCAACACAAACCCAAATCCATCACCATCACTAAACCAAACTCACCACTAACACAACTCAAGAGGACCATCATTGTCAGCTTCACCACACCACCACCAAAATTAATATTATAACTGCTTTAACATCACCACCACCACCACCAAAATTAATAGTACCAGCAATAATTACCCACCAACAAATCAACAATAAAAAAAGCACATAAATTCGATAATAGTATTATAGAAATTAATAACAATATCAACAATTGGAAAAATAAAGTGTTGGGTTGAGGTAGGGTTGGTAAAAATAGATTGAAGACTGTGCTAGTTGAGGTGGGTGATGACGGTGTGAGAGGCAAAGGCAGCATGGGAGGTGGTGAGTAGGCAGTGAAAATAAAAGAAGAAGAAGAAAAAGAAGAAAAAGAAGAAGCGATAACATCACTAATGACGGTGAGTGGATGCACACCGGTAGAGATGGTAGAAGGCATGATGACTGGATGCAATGCTGGTGGAGATGGTATAAGGCATCGTGAAGGCTATGGTAACATAGGAGGCAACAATGGGAGGTAACAGTGCCGGTGGGACTCCTAGGAGTTTATGAGGAATAAAAAAAATTAGGTGAAGAGACGATAATACCCTCTATGTACCTCCCTACCACCTGAATGTGATGGGATGATGGTACCCTTTACCGTGTCAGTAATTTTAATGGTGTTAGCTGATTTGCTGTGATTTGCTAACGAAATAAAACTTAGGGTACTAGTTTGTTAGGGTTAAAACCACATGGTGGAAGTTGATTAGGGTTGAAACCACATGGTAATTTTTTTGTACTTTTCCCTTTATTTAATAAATAATTTATTTTTTATTTTTAATGCATAATTTAAATTTATAGTTTGCATTTTTAAAATTTCTTTAGGCTCGTTTAGGCTCATTAAAGCTCGTGAACACTAAATGGGATAACAAGCTCGGCTTGTGATGAGAGTAGAATATTTATTATTTATTTATTCTTTACCACTTAGTTGGATGATAATTTTTATGATATTATGAGCTAATTATTGTGTTTTATGAATTAGGAGTCAAAATTGAGGCATTAAGCAAGATGTGCAGTTTTCAACTACTTCGCAGATTTGACCTCCGAATTTTGGTGAAGGTTTTGGTGTACCTAGAACCTTAGAATGTGAAAGTGATCTTTTGTGAAAATAAAGTGGACTTCTTAAGGTTTCTGAATTAGATTTACCCATTAAGATCGTAGTTTGTTTGCATTGTCAAATTTGGACCGAAGTTACAAGAAGCAGATTCATCACTATATTGAGCAAATGTTAGTACTTAGGCTACAGAGGTTTAATTCAGGTGATTCAAGATTTTATGGAAAGCTAAGATCTGTGGCTATAATTCTTATAGAGAGCCCAACTTCATATTCAAATTCAATCAGTGCAAAATTCCTGTCTCAAGTTGCTATTATTGCAAGAAGTAGGTAGAGATAAAATAAGTTATTATTGGGAGTTATTGTTAGTAACATTTTAGGAGTTTAAAAAAAAAAGGGGGCCTAAGAGTGTTATTAAGAAAAAGGAATAATGTAGAGAGATAATTAAGGGAGTTAATATTAGTACTGTCCTAATGTTTGAAAGAGAGGGTGAGAGTGCTTTTAAAAAGAGGGAATAATGTGGAAAAAAATAATAACTTTTAGAATAAGAATAAGCTTTTAAGAGAAGATGCATTACTATATTTTCTTGTTCAGTTCAAGGGGTGTCACACCCGTACTCTATTATAGGTACCTTTGCATACATATTGCATTGCATTTATATATATAGGCTGAGTTTAAGAATAAGTTAGTAGATATATAGTTAGACTAGTGTATCGGGTTAAGTTGTGATTTATACTCGATC
>CATIWM010539291.1:0-16418 GCA_949671775.1 Mallotus repandus | reverse complement strand
TTGTTGTTGTTTTTTGTTGCTTTGCGTTACTTCATGTTGCCTGTTGTTGCTTTTTTTTTCAATGTTGTTGCTTTGTATTGCTTGTTGTTGCTTTTTATTTTTTTAGTGTTATTTTTTTTTTTTTGTGGATGTTACAAATACACCATAAAAGTCCAAAAGTAAACCAAACTCTTGGACTGCTACAAAAAAAGCTATTATGGTTGGCTTGTTTGGACCAAAAAAATGAAGTATTCCCTAGTTTTAGTTAGGGGTGAGCACGGTTCAGTTTGGCTCGATTTTTATTTTTTTTCCAAATGTTAAAACTGAACCAAAAATTGAAGAGTGTATGTGGTTTCGGTCTGTTAACCGAAAATCAACTATCTAATAATATATATAAAAGAAAGATAAAAATCAAAAGGTTTCTAATGGTGTAGTGGTATGGACGCTCATCCTTTCTCCTAGCCACCTAGGTTTGAATCCTATGTGTGCTCTTTTTCAAGTGTTTCAATTGATTTTGTACCCAAAAAAAAAATATTGTAGGTTGTGGGGTTCGAACCGACAACCTCAAATATTTAATATAGAGGACTTGCCTCTTTAACTATATAAGACTACTGGCGACATTTTATTCAAAAATATATATATATTATCATAAATTTTGGTTTTCAAACGGTTCGGTTAACCGACCGAAATTTGCAAATCCTAAAAAATGAGAATTAAACCAAACCAAAAAGGTTCAATTCAGGTCGGTCTCGGTTCAGTTTTTCAATTCGGTTGAATTTTGCTCACCCCTAGTTTCAAGTCATGGGTTGGGCCTAGTATCACAACTTCTTCTACCCATCATGTATATTGTCCTTTTATTCCAGGAGGAATAGCCTCTCATCATATTGCAGCGGGCACGCAATATTTTCTTCATTAATTACTCCCGATTCTTTCATTTCCATGTATTAGGTCTTCTTTTCCATTTCTAATAACTCAATAATTTCCACAAGCAGTGGATGAAGAGAGGAACTTCTCGAACAAGGAAAAGGATCCAATGACTTCAAAAGAATTGAACGAGGAGCTGTATGAGGTGAGGATACCTACTATGGGATTTTTGAGCACTATCTAATAATAAGAAATATAAACAAAGAAATTCTTTGTATCCCATATATGTAGGCAAAAATAGGGGAAGGGGCTAGATTTATCCCAATGGAGAGTACTACCTGATCATTTCTACCAATTTAAAGCCCCAATGAATATTGGATTTTTGTGATTATTTTTTAACAGGAGTTGTTGAATAGCAAAAACTTTATTATGCAAATCCAATTATTACTTTGATTGGGTCATTGGCAAACTGGATTTATGTTTTTAATTTTTTGGTGTGGATATTGGCAATAATTGATTGAAACTTTAGCATGAACGTAAACAAAACGAACATAGATAAAATTAGACTGATTCCTTAAATACCTTTCTAAATATTCCTTAATGTCCCAGTTGAGTTATGGTTAAGAGTGAAATGCCACTCGAACACAGAGTTAGCTGGTTCTCCCCAAAATGCGTTGAGGTGCAGCAATTGACTGGACATCTAAGTTTTTTCTAGAGAAAGCTGCAATTAATAGGATTTTCCTAATCCTCCTTTCCCCGGACAATAAACATCAATCTCGTTTGTACTTTGGATACTTATAGGTACTGCGAATGATGAAAAACTCTTTATGCACTCGCTTATATAAAACATAATTAATAGGGCAATTGTCACTGCTTATGAACCTGAACTTGGGTGATTTATTCTCAAGAAGAGAGGAGTCGTGACAAGTGAATAGAAAGTAAGATCTACATTGGATTTCACTTGAATCACCATATCTATCCTCTTGAGGAGAAGTTTGGTTTCAACCAAAGACCTCACCCGTGAAGTAAATCATCACACCTACAGTCCAACCAATTGGGAGAGAATTAATAGATTCTTTTTTAGGAGTGAAAGGCATGAGTTCGAGTATCATAAATGTTTCTTCGTAAGAATGTCCACGAGTCTTTCTATGAGGAAGGGGTGAAATATAATTAACTTGAATTCGAGATAGCTTTGTACAATTTAGGAAGAGGTTCTGATTAATCAAAAAGAAGAATTTAATTCTATCAACTTTTTCACTATCACCCCCAAAAAACCAAACTCTGCCTTACGAGCTCCCTGTAACGCTTGTCAAAAAACCCGTTATCAGATTTGATTAGATACAAATAAATAAATTTAGTGAAATCTCAAAAATTCGTTAGCTAATGAATATCTAGTTTTAGGTTATATTTCAAGATCATGATCATCCAATAAGAAGGGTTTTAATTTTTTCATAAGAAAACTTCTCCCACTTTTAAATTATTGAAACAAGAACTTTATATGAGAGTTGAAGCCCCAAAAATTATAACCTTCCCACGGCATATAAGCCATTAATACATCGCTTGCTATGCCCTTCCTCATCTCTAGATACCTAGGTAGACCTTTAGAGTAATTTTTTAGTTGAACAAATCAAAGAGAATGATGACTTTGGGTCAGGATAAATCTGACCCCTTCCCCTGTTTCTGCTTATAAGAGTGGGACTCCTACTTTTTCTGGTGAATACAAAAAACTCCATCGTACGTGGGTTTTTCTAAGTGCAACAGCCCATCCTATCTAATAGAAAAGGATCTTATGATCCTGAATCAATCTTACCTAGGATTGCAGATCCGAAGATTCCCGAATAGGTCAACCTTCTAGGATCTTTGAAGTGGATGGCGGTTGATTGAGTGAAAATGTGGAAACCTTTTTAAAAGAAGCTATTCAAGAACATAAAGATTAAGAAAAGGAAGTTTCCAATCATTGACTCAAATCCATTGTCGAGTATAAGAAAACAACTTGTCATTTTGCAAAAAAAAAAAAAATTAAGACCATTTCCTAAGAGCGTTTTTCATTTTAGTCAGTTTTCTTTAATTTATTAATTTAATGATTGACAAAAAAAATCTAAACTAAAGAATTTATGTTTAACTTGATCATTATTTACGGACGGAAGGACTAGAAATATATCTCGAGGAACAAATGTTCTAAATTAATTAATGGAGTTACTTTTTCAAAGTTTGTGCAAAAAGGATTGAAATTGTTCCATTCAAGTCAGGTTTTTTTTTGTTATTGGGATAGGTGAATTCTTATAAATCCATCCTCCGAAGGAACCAGACGGAATATAAGCCGAAATGTCTCTTGATTGGGTCTCAACTATTGTAAAGCAGTCATACTTCCTTCATATAACTTCAATAAAATTAAGAGAAGGGAAGTATAAATTTGATTAGTGCAACTCATAAGACAGAATTTCTAATGTTTTTTTGCTCGAAGAACTAATTGGATTGTTGCGAGTGGAACGAATGAGACATGCTTTAGAAGAAGCTCTCCAAGTGTCTTATTATCCCCTTCTTCCTTTGGGGAATAATTGACGCCATACCCAATCAAAAAAGGATGTTACAGGAATATTACCGTTATTCTTACTAATGAATCGATATTCAAAATCGTTCCATTCTATTTAAATTTTACTATTATTTATATTGGAATCACTGAATAATTAACTCATTTGCCAAGCATAGTCTAAAAAAAATCAAGATCATATTTTTCTATTATTTTTATTTAATATATTGTTGACCTTAAGTTTATTCAATCTCTAAAGTTTTGGCTTTAACAAATAATTTGAATAATCTAATGTGTTTTATTTAAGTATGTTTAGATCTAATTATCAAGGTCTTAAGTCACCAAAATGTCAAAAATAAGCCTTCATAGGACAATTCAAGAATCAAGGATTTCCAAAACAATGCTATAGGGCATCCTTCACGAGCAAGGCTCATGATCGGGAGCCTTACTCATGAGCTAGAGCATCAAAGAGCCAATACATTAAAAAGAGGACAGAGCCCCTCACAATCTACCCTCACGATCATGAGCAGCCTCCTCCAGGCCATGACTCCATCATGACACCCTCTCCAAATCATGAGAAATTGGCTTCTCAAGTGAGCAAAAGGGCCCGAGCACCTCACGGTCTACCCTCATGACCGTGAGTAGCTCGCGACTCAAGCTCCCTGCAAGATACAATTGTCACCTGCCACCCAACGACTATATTTTCAACCATCATAACCGTGAGCATGCCCTCATGACCATGAGGAGCCATTTCTCTGCAAAAAAGTTGGTTTACATTTAATGAAACTTAGAGAAGGTTGGTATAAAGACCCAAATTTTTAATTATTAATATTAAATATGGATTATTGAGTTTTAATTCTAATTTTATTTAATTAGTGTTAAATGTATTGTTAACAAAATTTATTAATTATCAAGAGATATTGTGATTAAATATTTTAATTATTATTTTATAAAAGTGTGTTAATGGGTATTTTAGTAAATTGTTAATTAAGTATTATTTTATATATATTGTGTATATTATGTGGTTGGGAGAATAAGTGGGAGATATTTTGGTGGAAAATTATTATTTTAATATAAAAAAAACATGTAAAATCATTTTTTCCCCTTTCTTCTTCCTTTCCTCTTTCTTTCTTCCTTTCTTCTTTCGTTTCTTCCCTTCCCCACTGCCACTGCCACCCATGCCTGCCCAACCACCGTCTGGACCACCAGCCGCCACCACCACCACCACCAGCTCCTACCAGCACTGTTAGCTCCTCCCCTTCCTGCCGCCATCTCTCTTCCTCTCTCCCATTTTCTTCATTTTTGGCCGATGAGGAAGGAAGAGCGCCACCACCAACTTCGGCCACCCCAAGCCTCGCCACCAGTCTCAAAACGTTCCTTACCCTCTGGGCTTCATTAGCCCTCCATCAATTTTAAGCTCCAACTCCGGTACGCACTCCGATTTGTAGAAATTCGATTTTGGGTATTTTTAGTTAATTTGTTAAATTGAGCTTCAATTAGGTTGATTCGTGTTAAATTGAGTTTAGATTATTGAAATTGTGGTTATAAGCTTTCCAAATTTGTGTTTAGATTTAATTTTTGAGATAGTTTTTGATTTGGTCACTATTTCAAGTTCGAACACTGTTCCGAGCTCGGAAAAATTTTATATTTTTAATAAATTCTTTGATGTATGTTGAGCAACTTTGTTAAGAAAGTTTATTGAAATTTTGTGTAGAATTTTTATTATAAATTTTTGAATGTTTATGTGAAAAAATGAATTTTTGGAAAAATAAGTAATTTTTATATTTTAGTTGAAATTATTGTTAATTATTATGGTTTGGACGGTTTTTTAGTAAATAGTATTAAAATTATTTTTATGAATTATTTCCTATTTTTAGCTAACAATTAGTAAATTTCGAACAAAAAATATATGAATAATAATTTTATCTATTATTTTTAAGCTTAAGTGAGTTTTTGGTTATTTTTATTATACATTTGAGCAATTTAAATAATTATTAGTAATTAATGTTATTTAATTGCAAAATTTGAAAGAATATATTTTAATAATGGAATTTAATTATAAATTAGGATTCTATTATTTATTTTGGAAATAAATGTCTTTTATGCTTTTTATTATGTAAATAAATTGAATTGTGTTATTTAAAGGAATTTTTTATGATTTTTGGTGAATCATTGGAATTTATATTATTTTATTGATTGTGGACTGTGTTGGTTCTCAGTTGGGCAATAAATGTAGTTTGGTGTCCACCCAAGATTTTGAGTGATGTGGATATTTTGAAGTGTGTTTCCGTGTAGGAACGACTCTGCTTTTAGTAGAAGGATGTCCGTTTTACAAATGAGACTCTGCCAAATTTTTGGTAGAATTCTCATAAAAACGTGATATCGGGTCGGTCCTAAGTTTTGAGTTTTAATCGAGTTGTGTCCTAGATCGAGTCGTTCTTTAGAAATCTATAAAGTATAAAATTAGGAATTTATTTCTAATTAGTTATTTATTATTATTTTTCTTTTAGTTGCACCGCATGCTAAGCTTTCAGAACCGGGCCAGCTGAACCAGAATAAAGGAGCGCACTCGAACTGTGAGTTATTATTATATGTATGCATGGTATATAGAAATTATTGTTATTATCCATATTTTGATGATATGAATTTAATATATTAGTTTGCATCAAATTTTATTTATTTATTAATTATTATTATCATTATCATATACATATTTAAATGCAAACTTTATGTTCATAATTTCGATGCCTTTCATTTTTAATATGATTTCATTTATCTATTTAGAATAAAATATTTTGGAGGATAGCCATAGAACGTGCTACCTAATGGGCTACACTAGGACTGTGTGCGCACCAATACGTTAGAATGCTAGATTTGATGTTTGATTGATATTATGGAATTTATGATTTGAATTATGGATTATCCGGATATGAAGGTTTTATTGAGAGGCGTGACTGTTGTAGCTCAATGGACCTTTCATGGTCTCAGGGTCGGTCATGCAGACTACTGTAGCTCGATGGACCTTTCCGGGTCTCGAGGCCAGTCCACCTACTGTTGGATAAGAGAATGTTATTGGAACTAAGTAAGCCTAGTGGCCTATGAGGATTCAGTGATTCGAGGATGCAAACTTTTAGGGTTCTGCTTCGATCCTCCAGTAAAATAAAATACGAAAATTATTTTCAAGCATCTGTGTGGATTGTATGAATAATTATATAAATATAAATATATGAATATTATTATTGATGCTTGTGTGTACGTGCATTAGGTTACATGCATATATATAATAATGATTCACTCAATAAGGTCTGATTCCCCTCAATTATTTTTTTTTTCAAGACTTACCTCTTCAGACCTCCTATAGTAGTTCTCTCCGCCGAACTCTTTCTTCCCTGACTGATTTATGTAAACTTTGAACTTTCATCTCTTTGTACTATTTAAACGCTGCAGTAGTAGTACGTTTTTATTGTAGACTATTGTGCTATGTTAGTCAGTGATGTTGAACTGGTATGAATGTAAAAGATTATATTTCGATATTATCTATGAAATTTTCTTTGTGGTATTTTTATTTATGAAAGATATCAATTTTGCTTTAAAAAGTTTTAATTACTTGGTATTTTATATGTATGTTTAATGTTGAGTTGTGGTTTAGGCTTGCTACGGGTTCTGGATTCGTGTGAATTCCCGTTCTCTAACGCCGGTCATGACCCCCGGGTTTGGGTCGTGATAGTTAGGGACGAAGTTAATGCCCCCAACAACCATATTTTTTATGCTCAAGTATATAAATAGCACCTGGAGCTTCATTGAAGAGTTAGATACTTGGTTGTTGAAATCTTCTCTCTTAACATTCATTGAACATTAACACTTTCATCTAATTTCTTTGTTATTCATTAACTCTTTGAGAGTTGGTTGTATGTTAGAGATAGGACTTCTACTTCATATAATTCTTGGGATAGATTAGAAGGGAAGTGAGGTTATTCTCTAAAGGAATTAGTTTAAGTGTTTCTCCATTAAAACACTTGAGTCTGTGGTTAGAGTTAAAGTTTAGTTAAAAGCTCATTGTTGTAAGGTTTAGAGTTAAATCTTTGTGAATAAGATTGGAGTAGAGATTGAAAATCCTAACTTAGGGATAAGTTAGATGGAGACGTAGATTCATTTGTGAATCAAACTCCTTAATTGCTTGTGTTCCATATTCTATACTCTTAATCCTTGCTTAATTTTCTTAATTTCCTTTTAATTTCTCAAAAAGCCCTATTCACCCCCCTAGGGCAATTACATATATTTTATTCTATTTAATATATTTTATTATCTTTATTATCTAATATTAAACTTTAATTTCTTATACGATCTTACAAGATATAAATACAAGAATAAAATACAACTATAAAAAGTTAAGGGTGTATAATAAAAAAGATTCAGGTGGGGCTCGAGGCATTTTATCTACCCCTTTTTAGCCTGAAAAAGTAACCATGGGCTTGCCTTACTATCATGTTCATACATGCATTCTTGAACCGATAACCATCTATCTGCTAACCAAGCCTCCTCCGTCCCTCGGGACCAACAAGGGGTAGTATGATCTACTGAATGAAATTCAATAGGATCCAAAGATACCAAGGAATGTTGCGAGCGGAACGAATGGGATGTGCTTTGGAAGAAGCTATATGTTCCCTTATATAGAGAAGACCTTACCCGTTTAAGATTCAAGAAATAACTATAGAAATGCATTTCAAGTAACTGTAGTAAAACCCGACCTGTTGACCCTTTAGCTTTTACAGTGATACGAACAATAAGTACTCTTTTTTAATTTTATCATTACATAATATAGTCCTTTGTTCGAGTGTATTTAGAATCTACCTCATTGATGGATAGATAAATATTTGGATTTTTACGATTATTTTTTAACATGAGTTGTTGTATGAACTTCTTTTTGTTTTCAATAATTCATGAAAAAATGGATCGAGAAAATCCCTATGAATGTAATACGGAATCCAATCCTGGAAATACAGTATTCTATTTTTTTTACTGCCCAAGGCCTGTTTTTTGCGCGTTCCAATTAAAGTATTGTGAATCTTTAGAAGGGAGGACTTAGTGTATTCTAAGTAGATTTACTTTGCATGAAAGGTGGACTATTCAATAGAAGTAGAATCAGGCAGGGGGCCTGAGAAACGGTGGTTTACCCTATGGCTGATGTCAGTGGTTCAAGTTTTTTTTGGCCAATTGGGGCTCTGCCTTCACCACCCCCATAGTAGGGATGACAGGATTTGAACCTGTGACATTTTATACCTGTTATAACAATTATGGCAAATGCACCATTAGTCACCCAAGTTTTAATTAATTATTTCATTTTAAATATCAAACTTTAATTTGTCTTTTTAGTACTCAAAACTTCAATTAAAGTGACAACCACTAGTCACTTGATGGTCATTTGGTGGTGAAATGTTGACATAATCACCTATTTAAGAATATTTATAGAATATTTTCTATGTTAGCTTTCACATTAAAATAATATAATATCTGTAAGCGATGGGGTTTAGCGCGTGCCCAAGTGTTTGACGACCACGACAATGTGTGGACTCAGGACCCAATAGGAAATACAAAATAGGCTTGAAGCCCAAATTGGAGATGGAGTCGCCACCTCGATGAAATCCAAGACACACTGTACAGCAACTGGATTCCATGGAATTTTTATGGAAGTCGCCTCAGAAAAAGGGTTCAAAAACTAGGTATGGGGTTTTGGAATGCCCACCCAACCTTGCGGTTAGCCTCCGTGCGTGTTTTGTATTTTATTACCTTTAATTATTAATTCATTGCCTTATTAACATGCAAATTGTAGTTATTTCCAATCAATTGTCAGATTTTACAATTAAGCCCAAGTTTGCACATTAGTCCAGTTACATGTTTATAAACCCAACATTATTCACAAATAATTTACAAAAATACATTCAAAGACATGGGGAAGGGGTTAGGGATTACAACACTTCACATAATTAAAATAGCAATAAAATAAATAAATAAACTTAAGCTAATTGGGGATTAACACTTGGATGATTAAGACATCATCCTAAAATTCTTGCAAAATTTAAGATGTTAATATTCCACAAACCTAGAAATCCTTTAAAACCAAATCCAACTCGTTAGTTTTACATAAAATAAATATAAACACTTATTTAAACATAAATACTCGATTAAACTTAATATCATGACAACCGCATGCAAAATTGAAATACAGCATGAAATAAATATATAAGAAACACAAACTATATAAAAACAGACATAGGGGAACAAATTAATTTGAGCATAGCTCTGGTGGAGCAGCGACGCCTCTTCAAAGAGGCGACGACTCCAAGCAAAAAGGCAACACTATGTCCCCTTAACATAAAGGGGCAACATCTCTTTGAAGAGACGTCGCCTCTTTAACAGGTACATAGCAACTTAAAGATTCCTTAAATCCTAATCAATTCCAAAGTAGATGCAAACAAACAAAGATTTACAATTAATACTCAATAATTCACATGATCATGCAATGAACACAACATCAAATGAGCAATATAAACAAAAAAAAAAGTAAGAAAATGAAGAAATATAGTTTTATATAAAGTCAAGAACTTAAAGCTTGAAAATGATAATTCTTACTGATTTGATTAAATTTAAAGCTCCTAACTAAGCCCTCAGAGATTGGTTTGTTGATTCAAATCCTTGTGAATGTAAGAGATCATTCTTACTTCTTAAGAAAATGAACTCTTTCAGCTAAATTCTTTTTCTTCTCTTCTTTCTTTCTTTTCTCTCTATTTTTTCTCAAAAAATGTTCTCCCTTCTCCAAACCTTCTAAAGTTCCCCTTTAAAACTAGCTTCAACCTCCCTTTAAGCTTCCCCTGTTTTGCCTTTTTTCTAATTCCCAAGCCAAGACAAGACATCCACTTTTCATCCCTAATCATTTCACACCTTTTCCAGCCTTATTTTTTCTTCAAAAGTCTTATTTTCACGCCATATCCTTAGATCAGAGATATGTAGGTCCACCCATGTGTAATGCAGGCAAAGATTGCATTTAATGTTGCATAGGTTGGCTATGAAGAGGTGTCGCCTCTTTGAAGAGGCGTTGCCTCACCAATGTTTGAGGTAAAGAGGCATCGCCCCTTCGATGAGACGACAGACTCTTCGACTCAGACTTGGGCTAGGCCTTTAGGCTAATGGGCTTTTGGGCTTGGTTTTGATGCTTTGGGCTTAAATTTGGTATTTTGGGTTTTAGCTTAGTGTTTTGGGCTTAGGTTTAATATTTTGGGCTTTCGAGTCCATCCTAAAGAAGGTTTTGGGTTTCCTTTGCATTCATAATGCGTTCTACCTCATCACCAGACTTTCATTTTAGGCCGATCAAACCAAGGGTGCCCACAGTTTGCCCCCATGATTTTTTAAAAAATTGAATTTATGCAATCAATTTTTCGAAAAAGCAACATGCATAACAAAAGCGATAAATAAAGGAAAAATATATTGGACCTCAAAGATTCACTCAAGAGGTAGATTCTTTAGATACAATATTGTCAGTCTCGGGAATTCAAACCCGAGAGGTCAAATTTTAAACTTGAATTATGAACTTCGGGGATTCAAACCCGATTAGTCCTTATTGAACCGTGAACTTTAGGGATTCAAACATGATCAGTCACTCTTCATATTTTGAAATGTGAACTTCGGGGATTCAAATCCGATCAGTTACTCATAATATTTTAAAATGTGTTCAAGGATTCAAACCCGATTAATCACTTATAATATTTTAAAATGAGAACTTTGGGGATTCAACCCTATCAGTCACTCATAAATCGTGAACGTCAGGAATTCAAACCCAATCAGTCACTTATAAACCATGAACCGCGGGGATTCAAACTCGATCAGCCACTCGTAAACCATGAACCTCAGGAATTCAAACCCAATCAACCACTCATAAACCGTGAACTTTGGGAATTTAAACCCGATCAGCCACTCATAAATACCTTCATCGTGCAAATTTCATCTTCTACACAATCAACTTCGAGTATACCCGAGAAATGAATAATAACAATAATAAAAAAAAAGTCTTTCTTCTTCTTCTTCTTCTCTTTTTTTTTTTGTCAGCCTCGGGATACAAACCCAAGAGGCTGCTTCCGTCTTAGTCAACTTCCTTCATTAAGTGGCCTTCCCCACTTCTCTTACTTTCTTATAAATACCCTCCTTTTTTTCATTTTCAAAAAGCTTTCTCTTTATTCACTTTTCTATTTTTTTCTTTCTAACTTTCTTTTCTTCTTTTTTTAATCTTTCACTATCATGGACGCTGCACGAACCCCTGATCTTCCAGCGTAGGACCCAGTACTACCTCATGTACATCCCTTGCCCCACTTCAGCCTCACCATCGGGGAT
Source organism: Mallotus repandus (assembly GCA_949671775.1). Lineage (NCBI taxonomy): Eukaryota > Viridiplantae > Streptophyta > Magnoliopsida > Malpighiales > Euphorbiaceae > Mallotus > Mallotus repandus. The sequence goes on along the minus strand of CATIWM010539291.1, from coordinate 4,663 downwards.
GAGATTCCTCTTTTAGTGGATGTACAATCCCACATATGTGGATTGGCTACTGGAGAGCTTAGTGTCTGATTTATTTAATTTTTCCCATAAATAATATTGGGTAATATTAGGTTAATGTCCATAGATGTGTATTTATCGCTTCAACCGAGAACAAATTTGATTAATTGAACAAAATTGAAAGAATTGGAAATTGGTGTTAGATTGCTGACAAGAAGAGGCATCACCTCTTTGAAGGGGCGATCATAAAGAGGCAGTCGCCTCTTTGTGTTAAGGCGATCTGCCAAAGGTTCGATCACCTCGACACGAAGAGACGACGTCTCTTCGATAGGGCGATCGGCTCTTCAATAGTATACTACAAATTTTTAAACGTTATTCATATAAATTGATAATTCAACTCCTTGTCTATTTCATAGCTCACTGCCCACACTCTCAAGGGTGCTGAGAATTTTAGCAATGCTCATATTAGGTATGAAGGGTTCCCAAATGAGATTAAGGCTCGTATTCATGACACTGGGTTCTCAGACTTCATTCTTACCCTCCTAGATGCTTAGGGGCGGACTGACTATCAGCCTCTTTATGCCCTGATGGAGAGATGGTCCGACACCACTCACACATTCCATCTCCCCTTCAGTGAGTTTACTTTGGAGCCAGTCTCTTTCGCCGTTGTCATTGGCATTGCCTGTGCGAGAGATTATGTCCCTCTTGATGCGAGTCTCCACTGACTAATGCCAGACCATCTCGCTTACATCTAGCATTTGCTAGGTATAGTCCCAGACATTAAGGGGACTCATACAATGAATATAGACTCAATTAAGAGTCATTACACGCGCACTAGAGTGGAGGCTGCTACTACTCCTAGCAAGATTGACTAGGTGGTGAGGGCATTCCTAGTTTACCTACTTAGCACTACTCTCTTTCCAGACACCGCTAGCTCCATAGATCTAATCTTTCTGATACCTTTGAGGGATATGGACCTAGTGGCTTTGTATGATTGGGGCAGTTGTGCTCTAGCCTACCTGTACAATAGCATGGATAAGGTTGTACGAGGAGCCAGACGACTCTGCAGTTTCTGGCAAGTTATTCTGGTATTTTCCTTTCTTTTGAATTTATCTCAAACATTATGAGCATTATCTACTAATGATTCTTTTTCTTTTGTAGGGTTGGGCTTTAGAGTTAGAGTTGATCATCGGGATATCCCGTATCAGCGATATCCGTTTCCCTGCTATGGCCAGGTGGGGGGCCCAGTCATGCTTGGAGGAGGCATGTTGCTTGCGTGCACATCCATTGTGAGCAGTTGAACACTTTGATGTATGATGAGGTACAGTACCTGCACACATAACCATAATTAACAGCACATAAATTAATCAAATTCACTCACTTACTGGTTTACTTTTACTGTTATGCCCGGACTTATAGGGTCCTCAGGACGAATGGTCACAGGCCATGATTCACTTTATACCATTTTCTAAGAAGAGGGTCCTGTTCTGAGGACTTGATTGTAGAGTTTGGTATCTTGGCAAGAGGATACACGAGTGAGATGACCATTTTTTTCTCCTCCTCGGGCCATCTTCTAGACACATCTGCTAGAAGGAGATGAGTTGGATTAGGCTATCATAGGAGATGATGCAGAAGAGTACTGTGAGAGAAGGAAGTCTTGCTACTTGGTCTTTGCACGAGCTCATCTCCTACAGAGGGTACCTCTATCTACATCCACATCCTAAGTAAACATCTAGTTCTTATAAGCATATAATTTCACATCTCCATCTACATATGTCATCTTTTTGACTTAATCTTTCATTCTCAAGCACCAACTAGGGGACTAGTACCTCGTCCTAGGCCTACTACACAGGAGAGACCTCCTCAGCGCCCCCGTATTGTGCCGAGTGGTAAGGGTACTTTAGTTAGAGCACCGCCCCCTGCAAAAGAGCCTTCCAGCTCTAGTTCATGGACAGTGGCTAGTAGGCTTACTGCCCCCTCTGGATTTGTTGACCCAATGTTGGCTGCCTCCAGGCGAGCTGTCTCGTAAGTTTTTGACATTTGACATGAGCTTAGAGCCAGTGTTCATTCCAGAAGCCTATACACATGTGAATTCCTTTCTTTTTAAAACATTTTTCCCTAACTTAACTTAACACAGGGTTATTTTTAATAATTCATTAATTGTATAGATACCTCAAGATCAGGGTAAGTATATATACAGGGTGATTAAGGCCCGGTGGGACTACTTGATGCAGGTGACATGGTAGTAGAAGGTAATAATCATCCCCTATATCTACATGTATGCATACCTTTATGATTTCTTACCTCTCATTGTATTTTGATAGGATCGAGATGATACTAGCTAGGCTAGGATCGCTGTACTCGAGCATCAGCTTGCTGCCCTTCAGGTCTATGATGATGAGGAAGATGATGAGGGTAGTGATGGAGAGAAAGAGCGCGCTGATGAACCTAGAGATGGCAGTGGGGATGATGAAGATGAGGATGTTAATGATCCCATAGATGAGGGAGGTGATCAAAGAGATGATGAGGCGAGGGATGATGCAAAGAAGATCGACCCGAGATGATGCATAGAAATCAACCCAAACACATCTTAGACTAGGATCATTTTTTTCACTCTGATACTGTTGATTCTTTTTATTTGAATTGATCTTTTATTTTAGAATTTTCATGTTTTGCACTGACTGGATGATGCAAAGCTTAAATCCATCTTAACTGCACTTTGAATTAATTAAAGAATCTTTATAATGAAAATTCTCTTTTCTGATAGTCGAACTTTACATTTTCAAAGTAGCTAGTCGAACTTCTCTATAAAATCCCTAATTCAGAAACTTACGCAATTTCTCTCCATTTTCCCTTTTTACACAGCATCCTAACTTCCCAACATGATTAAAAGAAGCTTGAAACAACTTCAATCAATCCTAAAAAGCTTGGATGGTGGATCATGGGCAAAACTAGAGTCGTTTCACCCATCAGCTTTCAGATTCTATCATGTTAGGATGATCAACTTCCCTTTTCTCCATGCTCTTGCTCAGTTCTGAGATCCTCAAAAGCATGTCTTTCGGTTCAACACACTAGAACTATGCCCCCTACTAGAGGAATTCGAAGCTATTTTGGGCTCTCAAAATGGATTCTGCTTGTCATATTGTAATTCCTTCAGTTGAAACTCTAGATTTACACTCCATTCAATATCAAATGGCTAGGCTATTCAACCTTTCTCCTCAGTCTTCCCTTTGCCATATCTTTGGTACTAAGGTCCTTATAAGCTCTCTCCTTGAAGTTGTCATGGTTGTAGATAGCAATGGGGTTTACTGGCCTCTAATGATCGCCCTTTGCCTATAAGCACAGTTCTTGCTTATTTCCCCTTCTGGCAACTATGATTCAAAAATTCTCCATATCTTAGATTAAGTAGAAGTAGGCCTCAATCCTTTTCCTCTCATCTTGGCAAAAACCATCATCGATCCGGACAACTTCTCAGAAACTAAGCGAATCTCTAGGAGTCCCCTACTGTTGGAGGTCAGCTTTCCTTTTTCTTTTCTCATTTTCTATTTTAATATTATTCCCACCCATTCATCATCTTTATAGGTATGGTTTCATGAAAAGTTAAGGTTACTCGAGCTCTCAAGGACATCGCACATTACAAGGCCAAACATTGTCATACTAGAAGACTTCTCCTTATTCCAGCAGATATTCAGAGTTGGTTGTCGACATTTCCTAATACTATGATTCAGTGGACATGCCTCTGGTTGAGATTACAACATTTGACCATTCGATCCTACACCTACTATGTCCCTGTAGCCAACTTTTATTTTGCCACCTTTTATAATCCCGCCCGCCTTTGCCGACAATACGGACAGAAATAACTGATTGTGGAGCCGGTGCATGAGTTTAAGCCAGGGCCTCTCTCTTAGAATTTTCTGGACAATTTAGTTGCAACCTAGCATCGTAGAACCATTCAAAGGTACATTGACTAAGACAGAGATCGGTCTACTAATGACCAGTATAAGGCATGGATCAAGTTATAGTAGACAGAAAAAGATGAGTTTAGAAGAAATAAAAGGACAAGGGAGTTGCAGGCATCAAGTGGCCAGGGTGTTCAACAGAAGAAAAGAAAGCAAAATTAGTTTATGAATTTTAGTCTTTATTTCCTTTTTTATTGGATGGCATTTCCTTTTTAGTTAAACAGTTTATAATTAGCATTTAATGCAATGTTTAACAATAACTAAGGCAATCCATTCCATTTAATTTAAGCACAAAGTAACTATACATTTTCGCTTCTAACATATCTCCTGTTGTTAATTGGCTTGCCCTTGCAAGTTTTCCAATTAACTAATTTTCCTCTCTCTCTCCTTTTACATGTCCTTAATTTTTTCCTAGATCACCTCTTTCAAGGCTTTCAATCCAGCAGAACTTTTATTTATTTTCTCTATTTTTCTATCTCTAATTTCTGCTTAGATAGTCTCTTTTGAGGTTTCCTCTCTAGTGAGACTTCACAGAAAGTATTTCTTGAGCATGTCCAGGTTGATGGGTGTAGACGGCGGGGTTTAGCGCGCGCCCAAGTTTATTGCAACCGCGACACTGTTTGAGCTCAGGGCTCTAGGGAACACACTAACCACTGTCATAAAGACATGGCGTGGAGATGAGGAGTCGCCACCCAGGGTAATAACTG